>CAUYLG010067093.1:0-14705 GCA_963573385.1 Cacajao melanocephalus
ACACTCGGCCACAAGTAAACACAGAAATAGTCCAGAATGTCACAGGTCCAGGGCAAAGGACCAACATGGGCAGTTTTGGTTATGAGCAAGGTGGGTCTCAGAGGTGATCGGCGATCAGATGGCGATGAAGTTCTAGATCCATTGAGACAAGCTCTAGACAGTAGCATGCAGTCCCACAACTTGTACCAGCATCCCCAGCGTCTGGCATTCCATGTTTCTGCTCCTGTGGCCTCCACAGTGCAACAAGCTAGCGGTTTACTTGGACCTCTGCCTCATCTTTCTCCTTTTGCGCTTCAGCCTGCGCATTTGCTTCTTCCTCCACTTGGCTTTCATGGCGCAGAGGTTTCCAAAAAAAAATGGTGCTAAGGCCCAGAGTGTATAATTGTTTTTACACACTATTGGATTCAATTTGTTAATATTTTGTTAAAGCTCTGTTCATCTATGTTTATGAGAGATACTGCTCTGTAGTTTTCTAGAGTTTTTTGTGTGTAATGTCTTCTTCTAATTTTGTTATAGAGTAATGATGGCCTCATATAATGAGTCAGAAAGTATTCTTCCTCTGCTTCTATCTTCTGAAAAAGTTTGTACAGAATTGGAATAATTTCTTCATTAAGTGTTTTGTAGAATTCACAAGTGAAACCATCTGTCTCTTGTATTTTCTGCTTTGGAAGGTTATTGCTCATTGATTCCATTTTTTTAATAGCTATGCTCCTATTTAGATTGTCTATTCTTGTGTGGGTAGATTGCGTCTTTCAAGGAATATGTCCATATCATCTAGGCTATCAAAATTGTGGCCTTATAGCTGTTCATAGTATTCCCTTCTTATCCTCTTAGTGTCCATGGAGTCTGTAGTCAAGTCTCCTCTTTCACTTTTGATATTAGTAATTTGTATCTTTTTCTCTTAGTCTGGCTACAGATTTATCTATTTTATTGATCTTTTCAAAGAAATAGCTTTTGATTTTGATGATTTTCTGTATTAATTTCCTGTTTTCAGTTTCATTGATTTCTGCTCCAATTTTTATTTTCTTTCTTCTTTTTACTTTGAATTTAATTTGGTCTTCTTTTTCTAGTTTTCTAAGGTGAAAACTTGGATTATTAATTTTAAAGCTTTCTTCTTTTATATTGTATGCATTTAATGTTATTAATTTCCTTCTATGCACTGCTTATACTGCATCTCACACATTTTGATAACCTGTATTTTCATTTTCAGTTGGTATGAAATGCTTTTAAATGTCTACTTGACCCATGTGTTATTTAGAAATGTATTGCTTATCTCCACCTTTTCAGGAATTTTTCAGCAATATTTCTGTTATTGGTTTCAAGTTTAATTCCACTGCAGTCTGAAAACAAACATTGCATGATTTCTATTCTATTTAAATTTGTTCTTTAAAATTTAAACAAATTTGTTTAAATTTGTTCTTTAAAATTTAAACAAATTTGTTTAAATTTGTTCTAACACACAGAATGTGGTCTATCTTGGTGAATGTGCCATGTGAGCTTAAGAAGAATGTGCAGTCTACTGTCAATAGATGTCAGTTATATCTAGTTGACTGTTTTGAGTGTTGTTGAGTTCAACTATGTCATTTACAATTAATCTGCCTGCTGGATCTGTCCATTTATGATGTAGGGGTTTTAGTGTCTTCAGCTGTAATAATGGAATCGCCTATTCTTGTTTTACCAAATTTTATTAGTTTTTGCCTCACATAGTTTGACACTCTTGTTAGTTGCATATATGGTAAGAATTTTTATGTCTTCTTAGCAAATTGACCCCTTTATCATTGTACTCTCTTTATTCTTTATTACTGATACTTTCCTTGCCTTAAAGTCTGCTCTGTCTGAAATTAATATAGTTACTCCTGCTTTATTTTAATTATTGTTCGCTTGATATATTTTTTCTATATCCCTTGTACTTTAAATCCATATTTACTTTTACATTCCTATAAATGGTGTTCACGTGTTCCCTTTTCTCCACATCATTATCAGTGTTTGTTTTCTCCACATCATCATCACCTGTCTTTTGGATAAAAGCCATTTTAACTGGGGTAAGATGATATTTCACTGTCATTTTGACTTCCATTTCTCTAATAATCAATGATGTTGAGCTCCTTTTCATATACCCATTTGACATTTATATATCTTCTTTTGAGAAATGTCTCCTCTAATTTTTCGCCTAGTTTTAATTGGATTATTGGATTTTTTTTTCTGATAAGAGTTGTTTGAGCCCCTTACATATTCTAGTTATTAATCTCTTGTCAGGTGGGTAATTTGCAAATATTTTCTCCCATTTTTTAATTGTTTTCTTTGCTGTGCAGAAGCTTTTTAGCTTGATGTAATCTCCTTTGTCCATTTTGCTTTAGTTGCCTGTGCTTGTGGGGTATTACTCAAGAAATTCTTGCCCAGTCCAATGTCCTGGAGAGTTTCCCCAATGTTTTCTTTTAGTAATTTTACAGTTTAATATTTTAGTTTTAAGCCTTTAATTAATTTTGATTTGATGTTTGTATTTGGTGAGAGGTAGGGGTCATTTTTTCTACTTATGTGAAGAATCTCTCTGTAGACTGTTTTTGGTAGTACAGACAGTTTAACAATATTGATTCTTTCAATCCATGAACATGGAATATTTTTCCATTTCTTGTGTCCTTTTTATTTCTTTCATCAATGTTTTATAGTTTTCACTGCAGAGATTTTTCACTTTGTGATAGTTAATATGGAGTGCCAACTGGATTGGATTGAAGGATGATGCAAAGTATTGTTCCTGGGTGTGTCTGTGAAGGTGTTACTAAAGGAAATTAACATTTCAGTCAGTGGACTGGGAAAGGCAGACTCACACTCAATCTGGGTGGTCACAATCTAATCAGCTGCCATCATAGCCAGAATAAAAGCAGGCAGAAGAATGTGGAGAGATTAGACTGGCTTAGACTACATCTTCCTCCTGTGTTGGATGCTTCCTGCCCTTAAACATCAAACTCCACATTCTTCAGCTTTGGGACTCAGACTGACTTCCTCGCTCCTCAGCTTGCAGATGGCCTATTATGGGACCTTGTGATTGTGCAAGTTAATACTCCTTAATAAACTCCCCTTTATATATACATCTATCTTATTAGTTCTCTTCCTCTAGAGAACCTTGACTAATACACACTTCTTGGGTTAAATTGATTCTTATTTATGTGTGGTATTAATTTAATGTGTGGCTATGGTAAATGGGGTTACTTTTTTATTTCTTCATGACATTGCTCACACTGTTGGCATATAGAAATGCTACTAATTTTTGCGTGTTGATTTTGTATCCTGCAACTTCACTGAATTTGTTTATCATTTCTAATAGTTTACTGGTGGAGTTTTAGATTTTTCCAATATAAGTTCATAACATCTGCAAACAAGAGTATTTTGACTTATTCCTTTCCAATTTGGATGCCGGTTTATTCCTTTGTCTTGTACGATTGCCTTAGCTAGTATTTCCAGTACTATGTTAAATAACAGTGGTGAAAGTGAGCATCCCTCTCATGCTCCAGATCTTAGAGGAAAGACTTTCAGTTTTCCCCTGTTCAGTATCATATTAGCTGCATCTGCATCATAAATGGTTTTTATTATGTTGAGATATGTTCCATCTATATCCAGTTTTTTCAGGGCTTTTATCATAAAAGAACATTGAATTTTATCAAATGCTTTCTCAGTATTAATTGAAATGATCATATGGTTTTTATTCTTGATTCTGTTGATACCATATATCACATTGATTGATTTGTGTATGTTGAACCATCCTTTGCATCCCTGGGATAAATCCCACTTGATCATGATGACTGATCTTTCTAATGTGTTGTTGAATTCCATTTGCTAGTGTTTTGTTAAGGACTTTTGCATCAGTGTTCATCCAGGATAGTGGGCTGTAGTTCTCTCTCTTTCTTTTTGTCTTTTTCTTTTTTTTTTTTTTTAATGTGTCTTTGTCTGGTTTTGGTATCAGGGTAATACTGGCCTTGTAGCATGAGTTTGCCAGCATTCTCTCCTTCTCTACTTTTCAGAATAATTTAAGTAGGATTGGTGTTTGTTCTTCTTTAAAAGTTTGGTAAAATTCAGCAGTGAAGCCATCAAATCTCAGGGTTTCCTTTGTTAAGAGACTTTTTATTACAGCTTCAATCTTGTTACCAGTTGTTGGTCTGCTCAGGTTTCAGATTTCTTCATGTTTCAATCTTGGTAGGTTGCATGTGCCTAAGAATTTATCCATTTCTTCTAGGTTTTCCAGTTTATTGGCATATTATTGCTCATAGTAGCCTCTAATAACCCTTTGAATTTCTGCGATATCAGTTGTAATGTCCCCTTTTCATCTCTAATGTTATTTATTTGGGTCTTCTTTTTTTCTTAGTCTGACTAAAGGTTTTTCAATTTTGTTTATCTTTTAAGAAAAGAAATGTTTTGTTTTGTTGATCTTTTGTATTGTTTTCTTTATTTCAATTTGATTTATCTCTGGTCTGATGTTTATTATTTTTTTCTTCTACTAATTCTGTGTTTGGTTTGCTCTTTCTTTTCTAGCTGTTTAAAATGTCTCATTAGGTTGTTTACTTGAAGTTTTTCTTCTTTTTTAATGTAAGATTTCATAGCTATAAACTTCCTGCTTAGTACTGTTTTTGCTGTATCCTATGGGTTTTGGTATGTTTTGTTCCTATTATCACTTGTTTATTTAATTTTTAGGTGTTTGTATAGTTTTCAAAATTGTTCTTGTTTTTGATTTCCAGTTTTATTCTATTGTGCTCAGAGAACACAGTTGATATTACTCTAATTTTCTAAAATGTTTTAAGGCTTGTTTTATGACCTAATATATAGTATATCCTTGAGAGTGATCCATGTGATGAGGAGAAGAAGGTATACTCTGCAGCCATTAAATGAAACGTTCTCTAAATATTTATTAGGTCCATTTGGTCTATAGTGCAGATTACATTCAATGTTTCTTTATTGATATTCTATCTTGACAATCTGTCCAATGCTGAAAGTGGGGTGTTTAAAACTCCAGCTATTATTGTATTAGAGTTTATCTGTCTCTTTAGCACTAATAATATTTGCTTTCTATATCTGGGTGCTCAAGTGTCAAGTTTATTTATACACACACACACACACACACACACACACACATATGTATATACAATTATTATATCCCCTTGCTGAACTGACCCCTTTATCATTATATAGTGACCTTCCTTGCCTCTTTTTATATTTTTGCCTTGAACTCTATTTTGCCTGATATAAGTAGAGCTACTCCTGCTATTTTTTGGTTTTCGTTGGCATGGAATATCTTTTATTGTCCCTTTATTTTTAGTCTATGTGTGTCTTTATAGGTAAAGTGTGTTTCTTGTAGGCAACAGATCATTGGATTTTATTCATTCATTCAGCCACTCTATGTCCTTTGATTGGATATTTTAGACCATTTACATTTAATGTTGTTATTAATAAGTAAGGACTAAACCTTGCCATATTCTTATTAGTTTGGTTTCTTTTGTAGTCTTCCTTCTTTCCTTCTACATTCATCCATTTTCACGTAGCTATAAAGAAATGCTTGATATTGAGTTATTTATAAAGGAAAGAGGTTTCATTGACTCATAGTTCCACATGGCTGGGTGGCCTCAGGAAACTTACAATCATGGCAGAAGGCAAGGGGAAAGCAAGGCACATCTTACATGGTGGCAAGAGAAAAAGAGCATGCAGGGGAGACTGCCGCTTTTAGAATATCATATCTTGTGAGAATTTCCTCAGTATCATGAGAATAGCATGGGGGAAACTGTCTCAATTATCTAATTACCTCCCATTACGTCCCTTGACACATGGGGATTACAATTTGAGATGAGATTTGGCTGGAGAGAGAGAGCCAAACCTTATCAACTTCCTTCCTGTCTTCCCTTTTAATGAAAGTGATTTTTCTCTGGTGGTATGTTTTAATTTATTGCTTTTAATTTTTTGTGTAATCTGTTGTATGTTTTAGATTTGAAGTTACCATGAAGCTTCCATAAATAATGAGTTATAAGATATTATAACCCATTATTTAAACTGATGACAACTTAACAGGGATTGCATAAACGAACAAACAAGCAAAAAAAAAACTAATAAAAACTCTACACTTTAAAGTTTATCTCTTTGCCTTTTAACATTGTGTCATTTCTATTGATATCTTTCTGTACTATCTATGACTTGAAAAGTTTTTGTGATTATTATTTTGGTTCACTTCTTCATCTTCCTATTTAAGAAATCAGTAAGATTGCACACCACAATTATGGTGTTAAAATAGTCATGGTTTTCTGTGTACTTACTGTTATCAATGAGTTTTGTACCTCCAGATGATTTCTTATTGCTCACTGTGATGGTTAATACTGTCAACTTGATTGGATTGAGAGACACAAAATCTCTCAATCTCTTAATCCTGGGTGTGTCTGTGTAGGTGTTGCCAAAAGAGATTAACATTTGAGTTGCTGGGTTGGAGAAGGCAGATCCATCCTAAATCTGGTGGGCACAATTTAATCAGCTTCCAGTGAATATAAAGCAGGCAGAAAAACGTGAAAAGGAGAGATTGGCCTATCCTCTCAGTCTACATCTTTCTCCCATGCTGGATGCATTCTTCCCTTGAACATCAGAATCCAGGTTCTTCAGTTGTGGGACTCAGACCACATCTCCTTTCTCCTCATCTTGGAAACAGCCTATCATGGGACCTTGTGATCATGTAAGTTAATACTTAATAAATTCCCTTTACGTATATCCTATTAGTTCTATCCCTCTAAGAGAACCCTGACTAATACACTCACTGACATTCATTTGTTTCAGATGGAAGAACTCCCTTTAGTATTTCTTATAGGACAGGTCTGGTGTTGATGAAATCCCTCAGCTCTTGTTTCTCTTGAGAAGTCTTTATTTCTCCTGCATGTTTGAAGCATATTTTCACTCAATACATTATTCTAGGGTAAGTTTTTACTTTCGGCCCATTAAATATGTCACAACAATGTTTCCTGGCCTGCAAAGTTTCCACCAAGAAGTCTACTGCCAGATGTACTGGAGCTTTATTGTATGTTATTTATTTTGTTTCTCTTACTGCTTTTAGGATCCTTTCATGATTCTTGACCTTGGTAAGTTTAATTATTAAATGCCTGGAGGTAGTCTTCTTTGGGTTAAGTCAGCTTTGTGTTCCTTCTTGTACTTGAACATTGATAGCTTGCTTTAGGATTGGGAAGTTCTCTGTTAGTATCCCTTTGAATAAACTTTCTACTTTGTTTCTCACTCTGCCTCCTCTTTAAGGTCAATAAGTCTTATATTTGCCTTTCTGAGTCTGTTTTCTAGATCTTGTAGGCATGCTTCATTCCTTCTTATATTTTTTCCTTTGTCTCCTCTGACTGTGTATTTTAATAGCCTGTCTTCAAGCTCACTAATTCTTGCTTCTGCCTGATCAATGTTTCTATTAAGAGACTCTGATGCATTCTTCTGTAAGTCCGTTGAATTGTTCAGCCCCCAAATTTCTACTTGCTTCTTTTTAATTATTTCAATGTCTTTGTTACATTTATCTAATAAGATTCTAAATTCCTTCTCTGTATTATCTTTAATTTCTTTAAGTTTCCTCAAAATAGCTATTTTGAATGCTCTGAAAGGTCCAATATCTCTCTCTGGGATTGGTCTTTCATGTCTCAGAGACTTTATTTAGTTTGGTGAGGTCATGTTTTACCAGATGGTCTTCATGCTTGTGGATGTTTTTTGGTGTCTGGCTATTGAAGAGTTAGGTATGTATTGCAGGTTCATAGCCTGGGCTTGTTTGTACCCATTATTCTTGGGAATGCTTTCCAGGTATTCAGAGGGACTTGAGTGTTGTGATGTGTTTGGTCACTGCAGCCATATCTGCATTAAGGGGTATGCCAAACACAGCAATGCTGTGGTTCTTACGGACTGATAGAGGTACCACTTTTGTGGTCTTGGATAAGATCAGGAAGAATTCTTTGGATTACCAGGCAGACTCTTGTTCCCTTCCCTAACTTTTCCCCAAACAAATGGAGTCTGTCTGTGCTCAGCTGCCTGGAGCAGAAGGAGGGGTGACATATGCATCTCTGGCCACCACCACTGGTAATACACTAGGTCATATCTGAAGCCAGCAAAGCACTGGGTCCTGCCCAAGGCCCAATGTAATCACCACCTCCTACTGCCTGTATTTACTCAAGGCCCTAGGGCTCTATAATCAAAAGGTGGTGAAGCTACCTAGTCTTGTGTTTTTCCCTTTAGGGTGATGAGTTCCCCCAGGCCACAGGCAGGTCAAGATATTCTGTCTAGTAGCCAAGTCCTGAAGTCAGAAACCTTAGCAATCTATCTGGTCTTCTAGTCTACTGCGACTGAGCCGGCACTCAAACCACAAGACAAAGTCCTTCCCATTCTTTTCTTCCCCTTCTCCAGGAAGAGAAGTCTTCTCCATGTCTGTGATCACCACAGGCCCATGGGGAGTACTGCCAGGGTACCACTGATGTTCACTTAAGGCCCAGGGACTCTTTAGTCAGCTTGTGGTAAATGCTGCCAGGCCTGGGACTCACCCTTCAGGGCAGTAGCTCCCTTCCGGCCCAGGGTAGGTTCAGAAATGCCTACCAAGAGTCAAGGCCTGGAATTGGGGATCCCAAGAGCCTCCTTGGTACTCTCTCCCATTGAGGCTGACATGGTACCTAAACTGAAAAACAAAGTCCCCTTTACTGTTCCCTCTGCTCTTTTCAAGCAGAAGGTGTCTCTCCTGATAGCCACCACAGTTTTGAATGTGCTGGGTCACACCTGAAGCAAGCATGTCTCAGAGTCTCACCCAAGATCCATGGTGTGTACTGCCTCATCACCACTGCTGATTATTCAGGGCCCAAGTACTCTTTAGTCAGAAAGTGATGAGTCCTGCCAGGACTTGGTCCTTCCCTTCAAGGCACTGAGTTCCCTTCTTGTCCACGGTGTGTATAGAAGTGTCATCTGGGAGCTAGGTCCTGGAATGGGGGTCTTACTACTCTACCTTGTGCCCTAGACTGCTGTGGCTGATCTGGTATCCAAGTAGCAAAACACAGTCCTCTATCCTCTTCCCTCTCCTCTCCTTAAACAGAATGAAGGAGTCTATTTTGGAGCTGCAAGTTGCATTGGCCAGGGCTGCGGGAGTGATGATGCAAAGACTCCCTTACCCACGCCAGCTGTTATCTCTCTAGGTTGCATGTCTCCCAAGTCAACTAGCTCCAAGCCCAGCACATCACTAGAATTTGCTGTCTTTGTGGCCTTGACTGCCTTGTAAGTTTATTTAGGACTCCATAGCACTTCAACCCATTCTGGTAAGGCTTGTGAAAACTCAAATTCTGACCACTGGGATGGATGATTCTCCTCTTGCTAGGGCTCATCTAAATGCTCCTTCCATGGGTATCTGATGAGTTCTGCCTGGTGTTGGCAGCACTGAGTTCCAGTGCAAATTTCCTCAATCACTGTGCTCTCCCTCTGCGAGTGCACAGATTATCTCTCCACACCACCTGATCATTGCAGGGGGAATGGGAGAGTGGTGGCATCAGCAATTCAAGGTTATGTTTTCTACCCTCTTCAGTGCCTCTTTCAACAATATAAAATTAAAACCAGATACTCTAATTGGTCTCCTAATGTTTAGGTCTTATTAATTCTCTCTTGTGTGTAGATAGTTGTTAAATTAGGTGTTCCTGTGAGGGGAGACAATCCGTGGAGGCTTCTATTTACCCATCTTCCTCTGCCTCCAACCTAATTGGTGCCTTCAGACTAGTAGCATTCAAAGGGATTATTGGTATGTTAGAATAATATCTACCACATATGTTTCTATTTTCTATTATTTGCCCTTGCTCTTTGTTTCTATTTTGTCTTCTACTCTTTCTGTTTTATGTGGTGTTGAGTATTTTAGATGATTCTGTTTTCTCTTCTTTCTTAGCATATCAGTTACTTTTCTCTTATTACTTTTTTTAGTGGTTGTCCTAGAATTTGCAATATACATTTACAATTAATCCAAGTCTACTTTCAAATAACATTATACCATCATACCTTTATCAATAGTGTGAATGCTTTATATTTACAAAATAAACCTGATTGTTTCCTTCCATCTCTTGTATCATTATTGTTCATTTTGCTCACATATAAGCATATGCAAGTATATATGTATACATAAGCACACATAATCAAATATTATTGCTATTATTATTTTGAACAAACTGTTACCTGTTATATCAATAAAGAATTTGTTTAAAGGTTTGATTTTACCTTCACATATCCCTTCATCGATGTCTTTCTTTCTTATGTAGATCTGAGTTTCTGACATATTTTCTTTCTCTCTAAAAAATGTATTTTAACATTTTTTGCAAGGCAAGCCTGCTGGCAACGAATTACCTCAATTTTAGTTTGTGAAAGTCTTTATTTTTCCTTCACTTTTAGGAATAATTTTGCAGTTTACAGAATTCTAAGTTGGTGGTATTTTCTCCCAAAACTTTAAATGTTTCAATCCACCCTCTTCTTGCTTGCATAGCTTCTGAGAAGGCAGATGTAGTTTTTATCTTTGTTCCTCTAGGTAAGGCGTTTTCTCCTCTGGCTTCTTTCAGAATTTATTCTTTCTTTTTGATTTTCTGTAGTTTAAAAATGATATGTCTAGGTATACGTTTTTGGGCATTCATTGTACGTGGTGTTCTCTGAGCTTCCTGGATCTGTGGTTTGTCATCGGACATTATTGAATGAACTTCTCAGCCATTATATTTTCCAATATTTTTTGTTGTTGTTTGTTTCTCTCTTTCTTCTCTTTTAGGCAGTCCCACTGCACTTATATTACACCTTTTGTAGCTCTATTACAGTTCTTGTATATGCTGTTTTGTTTTTTTTTTTTTTAGTCTTTGTTCTCTTTGCTTTTTAGTTTGGGAAGTTTCTATCGATATTCCCTTAAGCTCAGAGATTCTTTCCTCAGCTGTGTCCAGTCTAGTAATAAGACCATTGTTCTTTATTTCTTTTACAGTGGTTTTTATGTCTAGCATTTATTTTTTGATTCTTTCTTAGAATGTCTATGTCTCTGCTTACGTTGCCCATCTCTTCTTACATGCTGTCTGTTTTATCCATTAAAGCCCTTAGCATATTAATAATAGCTGTTTTAAATCCCCAGTTTGATCATTCTAACATCCTTGCCATGTCTTGCTCTGATGCGTGCTCTATCTCTTGAAAGTGTGTTCTTGTTTCTTAGTATGCCTTGTAATTTTTTCTTGATAGCTGGGCATGATGTACCAGGTAAAAGAACTGCTAGAAATAGGTCTCTAGTAATGTGGTGCTAAGATATGGAGAGAGGGGAAGTGTTCTGTAGTCCTACGTGTAAGTCTCAGTCTTTTTGTGAACCTATGCTTCTAGACTGTTAACTTCACAAGTGTTTCTGAGTTCTTTCCTCTCTCCTTCAGTGGGAGAGGAGGGCTAGAGCTGTCTGGAGTTGAGTATTTCCCTTCCTTGGATCAATTAGGCTTTGCTAATACCTTAGCAGGTTAAGTTCTGGTTAACTAGTTTCTCCTGAGGGCAAGCTTTCTTAAGAACAGAGTGCTCTAGCACATTTGAAAATGGTTTTTGTTTTCCCTCCTGCAATAGACATGAGTGAATTTTTCTCCAATATTTACTGTGATAAATATTGAACCCCTAGAGGTGAATATCACAAAATTGTTGAGCACCCTCCATGACTGGGTCATTCTGGAGTTTTTAGTTCTAAGACTTGTCCACACTCAGGCTCCAGCAATTTGCTTATAGTTTATAGTTCTGGTTTGCCTACTCAGGCTCTGGTTCTTGCAGCATTTCCACTCATGAGTGTCTGCTCTGATAAGCCATGACTCCTTGTATTGGCTTATCTGTCTCTCCAATCTTGAGGGAAGCAGTTTGCCTTTTTTCCTCACCTATCTTTTGGATCCTAGAAGAGTTGGTTATTTTTCAGTCTGCTCAGCTCTTTACTTGATGTTAGGATGAAATGGCAGCTTCCAAGCTCCTTACATGTGGAACCAGAAACTGAACTTCTCTATCCTGTTGTAGTGCTTAAAGACAAACCTTGATTTTAATCACACAAATTAAATGTAGCTAGCCATTAAGATTTTTTTACATTATTTAGGCATTGTTAAAAAAAACATTGATTTTGAGGCTCAGAGACAGTTTGGCACTGCCTCCTGATTTGATTGATTGGAGTCCTTTTTTACAACCTGAATTCACTTTGGAAGAATTCCAAGTGAATTATCAAGTAAAACTCTATGCAGAGACCACAATGGGATAAATTAGAAGCAGGCCATTTTTCACTTGATGTTTCTGTTTCTTGTTGTCATTTCCTTTCTTCATTTCCAATGCAAGAAATAGCATCCTAATGCAAACCTAGTTGAACAGTTAATGTGAGCTTGCCCTAGCTTCCTGGCTGTTCTAGCCATAATAAAACTTCCAAACTGTTGAGACCTATACATACTTTAAAGATTAACACTAATATACACACCTGAGCTGAATAAATTAAGAGTCCTAAAAGGCTGCATGATCTTCAAAGGTCAAACACAAGGGAATATATTAAAGAAAAAAATTAATAAAATTGCCACTGAATTAAATAATTTAGCAAAGCCCTTTTTTCTAAAAAAAATTTTATAATTCTTGAGTTCCAAGACATAATGGCAATATTACCTGGATTTTTTCATAAACGTATTCAATACTCTATTTTTATGATATTTAAATAGTATTTTTCCATAAACTTATTCAATACACTATTTTCCAGAAACTTATTTAATATACTATTTTTATGATATTTCAGGCATATAAATATCTCACTAAGCCTACCTTAAGTGTATTCCTGACTTGTACTTTAATGACAAATTAATAATTTAGAGCAGTAGTGTCCGTAGAGCAAAAAAAAAATTGTTGAAATATATCCAGGTGTGATTCACTTTGTAGATTTGTATTTGATTTTTTTTAAAGAAGGAATTAAATGCAGATATCCATGATATCTTTCACTAAATGATCTTTCAAGTGTCTTTTGAATTAAACTTTTGTCTTTAATGGTCTTTCTAGTAGTCAAATCTCTAATTCCTATAATTGCAATATTTAAATATTCAGTTTAAAATAAGCATATAATTTGGATGCCACTAATTCAGATTAGTCCATATCTTCCACAACCTGGCCAAATTGGTGATATTTCCTGGTACAAATATAGAGAAAGTGGAATGCTTAGCAAACTATGCCTAGCACACAGTAGGTACTCAATAAATCTTTGTTGAATGATTCAATGAATGAATTCTAAAAAACCAGGAACTGAAAAACCAATGTGGATCTTTTTATTTCCAGAAAATGTCAACTCAAAAACATAAGAAAAGTCTCTTAGTGAAAGAGAAAATGCATGTAATTCCTTCTGCCTGAATATCCAAAAGATATAAAAATAAATTTATAAAACGAGTTTGTCCTGGATGTATTTCTTGAACTATTATTTTAAAAGATGGTTCACTATCACTACTGTTTTAAATTATTAATTTGTCATTGAAATATAATTCAGGAAAACATTTAAAGTAGGTTTAGTGAGAGGTATTTACGCAGGCACACCATAAAATAGCGTTCTCTCTAACTTTATGAGTATATAAATAAATACAGTTATTTCTGAAATATTCAATACGGGAGTTTTGCTGATGTGATTATATAAATGTGCTTCTCAGATCTCCTGCAGTGGAGAGAAAAATTCACTGAAGGACTCAGCTGCTGATGACCTTCACGATCTACCCCAGCCACAGCCTGATCATAGCAAGACCATGCTCCCAGAAAATGGATATGGTGGGGACAAGCTTAGCCCTGCAAGGCATGGCATTCCTTAAGTGAGTGGCTTTGGCTCCAGAATTCTTCATTGGCCTGACCAGAACATTCTTAGATTTGGCTTTGGTCTGCAACTCCGACTACTGACTCCTCCTTCCTTCCTCCTCTTCCTCACAGATAGCAGATCTACTTTGCACACCATCTGAATGCTCTTTCCATTTTCTCTGGGTTTCACAGTTATTTTCCCCAATAAATCTCTTGGACTCCTAACTCCATGTTTGTGTCTGTTTCTCAAGCCACTCTAAAGAACAAAGCTGAATAATTCAGTTTAGTTGAAAGTTTATTGGTCATTTCCTCTTTAAAATCTTCTCTGGGGTTTGAGGATCATGCAGGCCTTTATGGAACTTGTATTCTATCCAGTATAGATATACATACTAATATTAACTATTAACATATGTATATAATTAAACTTAACAGTATGGAACTTTTATTAAGACTGGGAAGGACAGCAGGACAAGGCAAGCCCAAAATAGCTGTTCAGCTGGGTTTGCATGAGATGCTAGGCCCCTGGGCTGGAAATGAAGAGAGGTGTTAAAAATCAGAAAGAGAGAAACGTGGCCTCCTTCTCATTTAGCCCCTTGTTGACCCTGCTTCTGAAATGCTTCTAAAGGAAACTCAGGTTTTTTTTTTTTTTCTTTTTTTTTTTTAGATGGGGTTTCACCATGATGGCCAGGCTGGTCTTGAACTCCTGACCTCAGGTGATCCACCCAACTTGGCCTCCCAAAGTGCTAGGATTACAGGTGTGAGCCACTGCACCTGGCCATAAGGTCTTATTTTCTAGAAATTCATGAGGGCTTCTTCTTCTTCTTCTTCTTCTTCTCTCTCTCTCTCTCTCTCTCTCTCTGTCTCTGTCTCTCTCTCTCTGCGGGGGGGGGGGGGTGGGGGGGGGG
>CAUYLG010067095.1:0-45684 GCA_963573385.1 Cacajao melanocephalus
CGCGAGTGCCGGGCGTTCAGCCGTGTGCCCGTCCGAACTGCACCCATTTTCTCTCTGTCAGTTCACCCCCTCCTTGCTGTGATAGTGTTTGGTTTCTGAATCTATCTCTGTTTTCCCACTGGACTGAGAGCGTCTTGGAGATAGGAGCTGTGCCCATGCATCTGACATCTCCAAACACAGTGCTTCATACTCAACAGATGTTGTAGAACGGAAGTGAGAGGTTGCACTTGAGCAGTTTTTCCTCCTGTCAAATGGTATTCTATAATTTGCCTATGATTTACCTACTCAAATACAGCTTGTTCCCTGAGGCTCCTCAAGTTTTAGCTCCATGAGCTGTGAGGGGCACAGGTGAAGACAAAGTGAAAAGGTGACAGTCCCAAAGGGCAAGACTTGAGTGGCAGCTGCTTCAAATAACCTTCTCTTCTAGGATGTCCTTGGTGTTTTCATCATCACTAAGTTTGCAAAGTAGGAGATGAAATGGGAGGACAGCAGGCAGGATTTAGATGGAAAGCCAATCTCCATTTTAATTTTAAAATGCATTGAAACTTCTAGGACATAGCCAAGTTTGTAACAGTAAGGAATTAATTTTGTCTCATGAATCCAGACCTCAGGTAAGAACCACATTCACTTATTTATAGTAACACATGACACTTTTATATTTGCAGAGTGTTTCTGATTCTTTTTTTCCTTCTGAATTCCCTTTATTAATTGCTATTGACTTTCATAGCAACATAAAACTTTTAGAGCTAGAAAAGGCCTTAAAGACCCTTTAGTCCAACTGCTTCCCATTATAGGCAAGGTTTTCTGTCTCATTAGCAGCAGAGATGAAATTATCACCCAGGGCTTATAAAGCCAAGGGGAGACTAAGTTTGTATATAGCAACAAGATCTTTCCCCTTATGTATATAGGGAACCTAGATTAAAAACACATTGAAGTGTGTTTTCGAGTTGGCCTGGGGGCTGCTCTTGTACTTAGAACTCAGAAAAGCCTTTCAGAAGAGTATGAACTTCCTTCGAAAGCCTGAACTCAGACCAGCACGCAACACATCTGTTGGCTGATACTTTATCTTTTCAAGCTGCATAGAGTGCACCTCGCTCCTCTGGTAGCACCTGAGTATAAGATAATGTAACACAATAAGAAAGATCAGTGATGTACCTGGGACAGCCCACCACCCATGAATTCCTCATCTTCCCTGAGTGACAGAAACGGAGGCACTCATGGTCCCCTCAATGTCTCTGTCTCCTCAGCTTCCTCATTTGTGAGATGCCAAACTACCTATTCATAGGGTTGGAGTGAGGATTTCATGAAGTCACACATAGAGAGGGCTTAGAACAGCACCAGGCACATGGTAAACACTCATTTAATATTAGCTATATTTAGCATTCTCCTTGTTAGCACTATCTTGGAGCTCTGTATGGAGCAGTAGCATCTATCAAAGCCAGACAGTTCTCTTCTTTTAAACCTAATATTAAACAAGGACAAATTCTACCTCTCACAGATAGGTGGGATGGTAGTGTGGCAGGCCAGGTCTCACTAATGCAGGCCTCCATAACAACTGTTTCAGCACTGACTGAATAGTGAAGTTAAGTATTAAAAGCTGATAGATCCAGTGACCTTATACAAAGGCTGGAAGGTAACAAAATCACATCAAGAGTTTTGCCCAGGCCTTTCCTGGGACTTGAGGCATGACAAGATAATGAAGGAATTCTTAACAGGACCTGTTTAGGATTAAGCAAGTTTTTATTGGGGGTCTCAAGAAACTCCCCAGACCTCCACAAAAAAGTTTTATTGGGGTCTAAAGGAACACCCCAAACCTGCATGATTTAGAAGGAGACAAGATAAGGGTAATTACCCTGGCACCTGGACCCATCTAGATTAAGTAAATTTACTCCAGAGGAAGGTCATCAAAACTCAGACCCTAGTTATAGATTAGAAGGAGTTAATCACTTATGTCTTTAGATGAATGCACACCTACCCATAGACATATAGCTTAGAAGGTATCTAAGCTCTGGAAAACTTTGTAATTTTGAGTTGTGTCTGGGGATTATTTTCTCAGCCTTCTTTCTGTACCTGGTTACAGAAATAAACTCTCCTTTCCCAATTCACCTGCACCTCATTATTGGCTGTGAGAAAAAGCAACCCTACCCTCACTTTGGTCCAGGAACAGTAGTACATTCTTCAAATCACATGTCAGGGTTTAAGTCTGAACTGATATTTGGCTGCTCCAAAATTAGACCTTGTAGTGAAGGCAGTGATCTACCACTCTCTGTAAGAGTTAAAAAAAAAAAAAAGAGAGAGAGAGAAAAGAAACGTAAAAAGTGGCTCAACAGTCAAAGACAAGTTTATTTTAGATGATAATAATCATTTGGAGAGGGGCTTCTGGCCGATTTCGGTCAGAAGCAGTCTCTCTTACAGACTAAGAGTATATATTGGCTTTAGGGATGGGGGCTTATCATAAGCTTGGAATGTTTCTGTGTGGGGGAGATGTTTATGGCTGGGTTGGAATATCTTTGGGTGAAGGGGAGATTGTCTTGGGGCTGACATCTTTTCAGCTGGAGGGGAGGTTATCTCAGGGCCGGCATGTCTCTGGTCAGGGAGGGGTCTGAAATGTTTCTGGTTAGAGATGTTATTTGTGATTTATGGTCATGCTGACCTTAGCCATTAGGCTGATGCCCTTTGAATTTCGGCAGTTTTTGATGAAGGTGAAACCTGAAATGATGGTACTTGTCCAAGATGGCGATGCTTCTGCTCTGTCAATCCAGACCCTGTAGTTATAAAAAGGATGAGGGGCGGCATGTTCTTTCTGGTTACCTCCTGCTGACGAGGGGATGGAGAGTTTTCAGGTCTTGGATTGATTGCAGGAGTAATGACGTTTGTAGATATTTTGAGGTAGTTGTCTGTGAAATGGCCATGATCCTGTCAGTTAAAAATCTTTGAATAAGATTAATTGGGCAGGGTAAGAACAATAGTCCTAGGCATAATATTAGGAGAGGGCCCAGGAATGGGATGACCCATGCTATGATTTTGTTTCCAAATCAAGAATTTATTTGGTTGTTTTGATATTTCCTTAGCTTTTGAGCCCTTTCTTTAAATTTTTCAGCAGTGTCTCTTACTAGACCTGATTGGTTGAGATAGAAACAACATTCCTCACCTAATGAGAGGCAAAGGCCCCTTATTTCAGCCATTACAAGATCTAGTCCCCATCTGTTTTGGAGGACTATACCACCCAAGGAGTCTAGTTGATCTTAGACCCTTATAAAGCTTTGGGCTATATCTTCTAATGAGTCCTGTAGTTCTGTTGAAAGAGGCTTAAAGTATGTTAAGGAGGTGGCTAATCTGCTTGTTCCCAATCCAAGTCCAGAGGTTATACCCAAGGTGGCCATTAAGGGAATGATGTGGATGGCCCTTCTTTTCCTAACATATTGGACGGATGGGATGGGCAAAGGTTGATCAGGAAGAACTAGTCCAATGGAAGGAGATAGATAAACTAGTGTGCAGGTTCCAGTTCAGTTGGTGGGGGGACAAAGATATGTGTTGGTGCCACACACAAAAAACAGGCCTTTGTCGTAAATACAGTTGGAGATATGGAAAGAGAATAAGGGAATTTAAGATGAGGTGTTTTTTTTTTTTTCTTGTGGTTCGTTACTCCAGATGTACAAGGAGGGGGCCAGGGAGACACCTACTACAGTGGAGATATAGGAAGAGTTATTTTTTTACACATTTAATGTGATCAGATGTTGCACCATTGATACTGAGCCATGGAAAAAGGTGGGTCCCAGAGACAGCACAAGTTAGGCCGGAGGCATTGGTTAAGGGAGAGGCCATAAAATGAGCCAGATGAAACACTCTGTTTGCTTCAGGTGATAACTGGTAGTCAACCCAGTTAGTTTGATGGTCAGAGGGGTGTATAACAATGATAGTGAGGTTGCATTGGTTAGGTGTTAAGGACCCTACAGGGAGATTTCCCTCGGAGACTGAAAAGCAAAGTGAGGCTTGTTGAAAAAGGACGGTGTCCTTAGTTATAGGCCAGACCCTTTAGCAGGAGGGCCTTGGGGCTTGAGCCATTGTAGGGAACTGTAATAGGTTGGAAATAATTTGGCAGCCCGATTGGCCCTGGAAGTAGAATAATCGCTGACGAGGATGTCAGCTCTTTCAAAAATGAAGCTCCTTTTTGGAGTTTATAAATTAGGGTTATGCTCTTGTTAAAAGGTCATGAAGGGGTGCAGGAAGGGCTGAGTAAGCTGAGGAAGACAGTGATAAGCACATCCAGCATTCTGGAGCAAAGGAAGAGTTAGCTAGGAGCAAGAGGGACTGTGTAAGGTTTATAGAGCGTTTGAGCTTGAGAGCAGTATGAAGTGGTTGTATTGGTGAGGTTGATGTACTTAGGGAATTTATATTGAAAGAAAAAACAAGCAAAAAGAGAAAAGGTTATTTGGATAGGAGTAAAGTCCTGGAAAATTCCTTCAAGCCATATGGCTTCAAGCCGTAGGTCCCATAGAACACTAAGGAGCTGATTAGGATAGATAATGGGAGTTTCATAAGGGTACCACCCGAAGGTCTGTAACAAGGTTTGTCAGGAAGCAATGAAAGTTTGGGGGAGAAAGAGACATAAGCGGTTTATGTGAATTTCTTTTCCTTTTCCTCCAGGATTCAGGTGAGGCAAAGGGAAATGGGTCCTGGGGACACACAAAGAGAAGGCTGAAGGGGTTTTAAATTTGGTTGCTTGGGTATGTGGTGAAGGGAAGTCTGTTTTCTTGAGAGAAGTATAATGAATCCAGTTAGGGTATCCCTGGAGTTTTGCTTCCGTGGGTGTGGTAAGGATGATTTAGTAAGGTCCCTTCCATTTAGGTGTGAAGGGGGAATTAGGGGTAGGGCTGGGATCTCTTACCAGGACCCAATCTCCTGGCTGTAGCAAGGGATTAGAGGCGTTGGTGACGGGTTGTGGCAGGTACTTTCAGCATATTCCCAAATGAAATGGAGGTTGGTATGTAGAAGAGGGCAAACGAGAGGAGTTGATAGAGGTGGTGCTTGACCCTGAGGTGGAACAAAGGGGGTAAGTGGTCTCCCACACATGAGTTCAAAGGGCCTGAGCATTAAGGGTCTACACGGGAGCACCCGAATTTTTGGAAGGGCCAAAGATAAAAGTGTAACCCAGTCCTTATGTGTTTGGAGTGAGTACATGGTGAGGGTGGTTTTAGAATGCCATTTATTTTTTCAACTTTTCCTGAATGTTGAGGTCAATAGGGGATGTGTAGCTTCCCCATGATTTGTAGAGCTTGTGCAAGCATTTTAGTAATTTGGGAGACGAATGCAGGACCATTGTCAGATTGAAAAGAAAGAGGCACTCCGAACCCGGGTATGATTTCTGTTATTAATTTTTAAGTGACAGTAGAAGCCCATTTGTTGGTTGTGGGAAAAGCCTAGACCCATCCCAAAAAGGTATTGACCAGAACTAGAAGAAATTGAATCTTTTTAACCAGGGGCATATGGGTAAAATTAATTTGCTAATCCTGTCCTTGAAGGTGTCCCCTGGCTTGATGTGTTGGGTAAGGAGGGGGTCTAGTATTGGAGTAGGGTGAAGCTTTTTGGCAAATAGGACATGGATGGGAAATGGCTTTTAGCTGTTCCTTTATATCTGGGGTGATGTGTATATGGGAGCTTAAGTAATGCTGTAGAGGGGAATGGCTAGGGTAGAAGAGGTTGTGAATGTTTCGTAAAAGAGTTGTATTTTCAGGGTCAGGTGGGACTAATTTGTTTTGTATGAACTAATATGGGGGTTTGAATTGTGCCCCTGCCATGACTAGTTGTTGTATTTGGTGTTCTGGATAAAAGGAGTAGACATGTTGTATGAGGAGAAATAGGTATTGGGGGATTGGATAATTGGTCAAAGTTTTTTTGCCCAATAGTCAGCTTCACCATTTCCTACCAAAATGTGGCTTTCATCTGACTGATAATCTTTGCAATGGGTAACTGAAACCTTTCCTAGAAGTAAAGCTGCCTTTAGTAAATGATGGGTTAGTTTTCCATTAATGATAGAAGTTCCCTTAGCTGTGAGATAGCCCTGCTTGCTCCAAATTTGGGCATTGGAATGGATGATGTTATAGGCATATTTAGAATCAGTGTATATATGAACTTGTGTGTTTTTTGCTAGGGTTAGTGCTCTTATTAGGGCAACTAATTCTGCTTGTTGCGAGGATGTGTCCAAAGGCACGGGGGCAGCCTCTACAAATTTCTTGGTGGGAGAATTTGGGTATCATCATTATATCCCTCAGTGATGGCATATCCTGCTGCCATCTATAAACCAATCTGGGGCTCCCTTTATGTGAGTGGAAGTAAGGTGGTGAAACATGGTGAAATAACTTTCAATTAAATCAAAGCATGAGAGTTGGTTGGGGTCCAAAATTGGTGTTGAAGGCAAAAGAGTGGCATGATTAGTGCAGAGCATCTATGAAGAGAGATAGAGGGTTGGAGGAGAATTGAATGTAAGGCTTGCATGCGAGAGGATGAGATGGAGGTGAGCGCCTTATAGTGGAGCATATCTTGCAGACTCTGAGAAGAAAATACCTGAAAGGGTCAATATAACATGAGTTGTTGTGCCTCAGGGATAATCAGAGAAGCTGTAGCCAAAATTTTTAAGCAAAGGGGCCAGCTTTTGTAAATAGGGTCTAGTTGTCTTGAAAAATATGCCACTGGTTGGAGGGAATTTCCCATGGTTTGGGCTAACAGCCCAACGGTGTGATTATGAGAACTGTATAAATATAAATGGAAGAGTTTCAGGGAGTTTGTAAGGCTTAAAGCAGGGGCTTGTAATAAGGCATGTTTTACGTAATAGAAAGCATAATAAAGGTGGGAGTGGGAGTGAGTGGTTGGTCAAGATTTCCTTTTGTGTGTTCATAAAGCGGTTTAGTGATAACGGCCAATTTTGCTGTCCATAATTGGAAATATCCCACTAATCTGAGGAAAGAAAGTAAGTCCTTTTTTGTTTTAGGAAAAGGGATTTGTTGAACACCTTGCTTTCATGCTGGCAGAATTTCTTGAGTATTTGGAGTTATGATTAATCATAGGTATGAGACTTTTGGAGAGGCTAATTGGGCCTTCATTTTGGATACCTGGTACCCACATTCAGCCAAAAAATTTAAAAGCCTGGTAGTGTGTTGAATAAATGCTCTAGAGAAGGGCCACAAAGAAGTAAGTTGTCCACATATTGAAGCAAAACTCTAGGTTATAGAGATAGTTGGGAAAAATCCAGTTGAAGTGCCTGACTGAAATAGTGAGGGCTGTCTCTAAACCCTTGGGGGAGGACAGTCCAAGTGAGTTGTTGGGAGTAGCCTGTGTCAGGGTCAGTCCAAGTGAAAGTGAAAGCAAAAAGGTTTTGAGAGGAGGGATGTAGAGGGATAGTAATAAAAAGCCATCTTTGAGGTTTAATACAGAGAAATGTCTAGTGTTGGGAGGAATTTGCGATAGGAGGGTGTAGGGGTTTAGGACAACAGGATAAACAGGAACAATAGCGGAGTTGATTTATCGCAAATCCTGAACCAGTCTATAGGAGCCACCTGGTTTTTTGATTGGGAGAGTGGGAATATTGTGGGGAGAATGGGTGGGGATTAAAATATTGGCAGCCAAAAGTCGGGAGATGATGGGTTTGAGTTCCCACAATCCATTAGGGTTGGGGGGCTATTGTGGGACTGCTGTGTAGCACTTAGGATCCTTCAGTGAAATCTGAATTGGAGAATGGTGGGTAGTTATTATGGGGGAGTCAATGTTCCATACTATGGGATTTACCTGGTTGAGGAATTTGGGTCTTAAGCCTATTTGATGTGGAGTGCCTGAGGAAGGGGTTTTGTTCTTGACATAATAATAAGTAAGTGTGGCTTTGGTGTAGGGCTCATAAATGAATGATTCCTCTTAGTTTGTATAGGATGTCCCTTCCTAGGAAAGGAGTGGGACAATGAGGAATGACCAAGAGAGAGTGAGTGAGGGTGACTCCCTGAAATGAGCAGTATAGAGGTGGCATTTTGTATGGGGTTTCTTGTATGCCCTTCGTGCCAACAACTGTTGAGTTCACGCAGGGTGGCTGGCAAAATATTAGGGAAAGTTATAGATTATAGCCTCAAACCTTTTGGAAGGCCGAAAGGTTTTATTGGCGCAGGCCAAAGGCGGCTGGTCCATTACATTAGGGAAAAGATAGGGAGGATAAAAGGCTTTCTCAGTTTAAGTCGGTTTACCCCACATCCTTTGTCTCTACTCTAATTGTTTACTCATGTAAACTTTGTGCTAGATGTCCCTCTCAGGGGGAGATCAAAGGGGAATTACCTGTTAATAGCGTTTACTCTGGGCCCCAGAACCTAAAGCTTTTATCACTCATAAAACCACTCTTTTAACCATGTTAATTATCCACAAACGTGTTGGCTTAGAACCTCTATTATGAAATATTCACTGAATAAATGTGTGGATGTACAGAGGGTCTTGATTTTTTGGCTGCAATTCACCTTCTGAAAGCAGCCAATGACCATCCCTAGCCCACTTGAATCACTGGACCATGTGTGAGAGTACATTTATTCATCCGTTGTTGAGTCAGAGTCTGCAGGACAGACCTCTGCAGGTGGTGATTGATGTCTCAGGTGGTGACCCCAACATGACCGAGGTCACAAACAACAGAAATGGATGAACATTCTAATGGGCCTTGATATTCAGTTAATACTGATAGACTCACCCCAGTATCATGGAGAAAGGAAATAATCTTACTGGATACCATCCCAATTAGCCTGGGTTCCAAGGACTCACTGTATGTGGGGGCAGAGGATCCCGGGTACCCTCAGTCTTCCATTGTCAGTACCAGCAGTAAAGAGATTTCCTCCTGTAATGGTTGGGCAGCCTCATTATGAGCCACACCCAAATGGGGAGGGTGTCCCTGTTGGGGGCAGTTCATTTTCCAGTGTCCCCCAAAGACCACAAGTTGGGTACCATCTGTTGAAGCACTGGGGGTTAGGACAAGCCTTTGCCCAGTGTCTAGGGTTGCCACATCAGAAATAGACTCCACCATATCAGAAACAGACTCCTGGAGAGGTGAGGGAGTTTCCCTTTGGGGTACTGGGAGGCTTTTGTGTAACTGACTTTTGGACAGCAGAGGTGAGCATCTGCTATTTTAAACGGAGATGTCTGTCTTTTTAAATTTTTTGTTCCTCATCTCTGCTGTTAAAGACATGGAAGGCTGCATTTAGGAGGTTCTGCTGAGATATTTGGGGATCCTCTCTAATTTCTGTAATTTTTTCTGGATACCTGGGGAGAATTGGAAAATAAATTGGAGGTGGAGAAAAGTTTGCCCTTCTCTAGATTCTGGATCCAGATCAGTATATTTTAGCATAGCTTCAGTGAGGCATGATAAGAAAAGGGCAGGATTCTCCTGGGGCTCCTGTGTAATTTCTCTAAGTTTCTGACAATTAACTGCCTTATGAGCATTTTTGCCCATGCCCATGAGGAGACAGGTGATCATGTGGTCCCTTTGCCTGATGCTATTGTCTCCCTGTTGGTAAGTCCAATCCGGATCTCTACAGGGAACTACATCATTGGCTACTGGATTTTGTATAAGGTCTTGGTTATGGAGTTCATCTGTGTGGGCTTCAGCTGAATGTCCAATGTGCTCTTTTTCATCCGGATTGAGGGTGGAGGTTACGTGCAGGAATTCCCTGCTATAGTGAGATGGATTTTCTTTTCTTTTTTTTTTTTCTTTTTTCTTTTTTTTTTTTTTGGTGATGGAGTGTCAGTCTGACACCAGGCTGGAGTGCAGTGGCGAAATCTCAGCTCACTGCAACCTCCGCCTCCCAGTTCAAGTGATTCTTCTGCCTCAGCTTCCTGAATAACTGGGACTACAAGTGCTCACCACCATAACCGGCTAATTTTTTGTATTTTTTTAGTAGAGACAGCGTTTCACCATGTTGCTTGGGATGGTCTCGATGTCTTGACCTCATAATTGACCTGCCTTGGCCTCCCAAAGTGCTGGGATTACAGGCACAAGCCACCGTGCCTGGCGGGGATTTTCAGAGAAAGATCCTAGACGCTGTTCAATCTGCAACAAATCAGACATGAAGAAAGGGATATGAACGCGAGCAATGCCTTCAATCCCAGCCTCTTCCCAGAGAAGGAGAATGACTGAGGTGGTTTGACTGGGTTTGAATGGTAATTTTTGAATGGGTAACAGGTGGAGAAGGAGGAAGAGCAGGGTTTGGGGCTGAAGGCTTGTGGGAGGAGGGTTCGGACAGGCAAGGAGAGGATGCAAGGAGATGAGAATATAGAGGGAGTTCATCTCCCAGGTGAAAACGGGTTTCGAAGGAGGGGATTTTGAGGGAAGGGGTTTTGGAGGAAGGGGTTTCAGAGGAAGGAGAGACCCGGAAGGGTTTTCATTAAGAAGAAGGATTTCATGAGAGTTGCAAGCTTGATATAGGGACGGTCAGGATCTAAAGTAGAAGAAAGCCTGAATATAGAGAACCTCTTGCCATTTGCCGTTCCTGGTTATAAAGCTGTCAAGGTTCCTGATAATTTCAAAGTCAAAGGTGCCATTTTGAGGCCATTGGCTGTCATTATCTAATTTGTATTGAGGCTAAGCCATATTACAATAAAAGACTAAATGCGTTGGCTTTATTCTTCCCTGTAAGCCAAGTCTGGTGAGGTTGTGAAGGAGACAGGCCAATAGAGAGGACACAGGAATGTGGCATTGTTTGGCACCCATGTGGATGGTGAGAAGAAGCTGAGGGTGTCTATTTTTGTTCTAGGCGTCCCCAGACAAAAGACAGAGACCCAGAGTCCTCTTTCTGAAGAGGACGGTCAAGCTCAGAAGCTGAGAAGAATCTAGGCATCCCCAAGATTTCGTGTAACTTAGTCCCAGTGGTCCTCTGAGGACCAGGATGGTAGACCTGACTTTCCCAAGAACTGCAAGAAAGCCAGTGGAGGGCAGATCTTACCAGTCAGCTGGATTAGTGTCTGACCAGGGCAGGATTAGTATCCGATGTTGGATGTGCTGGTTGGAATTGTCAAGGGGCCTCTTAGACTGGAGCTGCATGAGGAAGAGGGGGTGGGAGAATGAGAGAGAGATAAGAGAGATAAAGAGAGAGAGAGAGAGAGAGAGAGAAGGGAGGATGATGGAGGAGGAGGGGAGAGAGCAAAATACCCATTGCAGGTGGTCAGAGGTGGACTCCCGAGACCTGAGGGTTTTGAGGACCCACTGAGGAGTAGCCCCGGCCAGAGCCTTGCAGTCCCCTACAGGTTAGTTGTCCTCCCCATGTAGATCACTTGAAAAATGAAGTGAGAGACAAGATGGGGTGGATGGCCTGAGACTATCAGGATACAGTGGGACGAGCTACCACTGTCCACTGTCCACTGCCCCCAGCACCCATCCTGGGTTTCAGCACCAAATGTAAGGGTTAAAGAAAGAGGAAAGAAACACAAAAAAGTGGCTCAATAGTCCAATACAGTTTATTTTGGAGAAATAAACATGAGAGGGGCATCTGGCTGATTTCAGTCAGGAGCGTTCTCTCTTACAGACTAAGAGTATATATTGGTTTTAGGGTGAGAGGGCTTATCACAAGCTTGAAATGTTTCTGTGTTGGGGAGACATTTATGGCAGGGTTAGAATGTCTTTGGGCAGAGGGGAGGTTATCCTGGGGCTGAACATCTTTCTGACTGGAGGGAAGGTTATCTTGGGGCTGGTATGTCCCTGCTTGGGGAGGTGTTTGGAATGTTTCTGGTTGGAGATATTATTTGTGGTTTATGGTCATGCTGACCTTAGCCATTAGGCTGATGCCCTTTGAATTTGACAGTTTTTGATCAAGGCGAGACTTAAAATGGCAGTATTTGTCCATGATAGCAATGCTCCTGCTCTGTCAGATTCCACTTTAATATTACAGCTTCTGAGAGTACTTTCAGCACATGGCCCTCAGCTGTCAGCCTCCATCCTCCCTAGGATTGCCTCAGCTGATGAGAAACACTTGGCTCAAGGTTGTCCCCTTTTTGAGATGACCCAAACCCAATGACTGATCATTGTGTGACCTGAAGAGGCCTGTTCATTTGGGCCCAACTCAGAGTAATTCTGAAATGCCATCCCTGCTTCGGATTTCCCTGGGGAGCTGGCTGAGATCTACCATTGAGACTTCATTGCAGCTTGATTCTCCCTCTGCCCAATCCCTTTCCTTCCCCTCCCTACTACTGGTGTTTCTCCCAAGAGCCCCCTCTAATAACTCCCTGCATGCTGATTTCCAGCTCAGAGTCTGCTTCCCAGAGAAACCAACCTCCGATGGACCTCTAGTAACAAAATGCTGAAGCAGGTATGATCTAATATCAAACTCAAACCTCTGTGCCAAGTCCTTAGAAATGGACTATCCGAGGTCCACTGTAGCTGCTGAAGTTTCAGAGGTATGTCTGGCTGTTGTCTCTTTCTTGGCAGAGCAGTATACAGAGCTGGTGTTAGAGGGTAGTCAGTAGCAAGAAATAAATAGGCTAGTACACCCACCTTAAATATTGTCATACTGAGATGTTGTTTTGGTAGGACCTTCTCTTTCCCAACTCTTAACATGAGAACTGGAAAGAGTCAAGTTTGCCCTTGACCAGTCAGCTCTGTTGGAGCTCTAATCAGCCTTTTGTTCAGGTCCTGCAGGACCCCCAAATATTTTTTATAATCAATAATGTATTGGGATTTCTGGTTCACTAGCTCATCTGGCTCTGTTTCGTAATAATTCTCACTATGGTCACTGAGTTGTGACAATCTCAATTAACTGACATCAAACAGATGTAAGCTAAATTCTGAAAAATCAATCTAACACACCTAAAAATGTGGACAACCACACCATCTGTTAGAAAATACATGCAAGTCATCATCATGAGATGGAAACTCTTCTGTGTTAACTTTGAAATTCACTGAAGGTTTATCATAGTTTCGATGTTATACTGTATATAGTTTTAGCATATTAACTCCAAGACCCTAATCTGTGCATTTCTGGTGCCTTGTGATAAGGAAAAAAAATTAACTCTAATTTTTCTGTCTACATTTTCTGTTGCTAAAACATATCCTCTCTGTGACATTGGATTTTGGAAAAATATGATGAAGGATAAAAGTAATGTGCATACTGTTTAGTAATACTTAATTATTTTCACACAATACCATCAATATCCCTGGAATAGTCAAACCTGTTCATATATCATCTTTTCTTTCTGCCATAAACAGAACTTCTCTGCCCTGGAAGGCTTTGATTCCACTGCCCTGAAGCTTCAGAAAAAATGTGTAGGAATACTCTGGAGTGTGTCCACATCATAAAAGCAGAAGGATAAAAATTGAAAAAAAAAAAAAAGCAAAGGTATTTTAGAACCTATATCCTCAAATCTCATCTCAGGATCAGAAATCAGAGTAACTATTAGTGGACGATAATGCATGCATTGGTAGGTTTTTGATCACTTGGGCCTCTAGCTGGGATTTTTGCTTTGGTTTATTTTTAATTTTTACCCTCTGTGTATTGATGTGTTGATAGTTCAGCTCATCTGAGATCCAAAGAAAAGTAGTGCTATAAACTTTCCTGAAAAGTACATGCAGTGACAGTCTCACCTTTATAAATTCAATGTTTCTAAAGGACCCAAGAAAATAGAAATGAGTATATGAGTTTGGTATTGTTTCTAATACACCATTGTTTAAGTAACTTTAATCAAATATCACTGAGCTTGAAATTTTACATAAGTTTTGTTTATACTGCATTGGGAATGCAAAGATGAATGATCTTGTTCACATTCTCAAGGATTTCCGTTAACTGAGGTAAATGTTTGCTTAATAAATGTGAGGCATTGTGGCAAAGATTTAATAAACTAATTTTAAGAAAGCACAGATAAAATATCTTGAATGTCCATTTTAAACAGATACCCCATTTTTATCCATAGGATTTGTACAGCCTTACATCTTTCGTTAGTGTTTAAGGACAGGATAAATCATTTTATGATTATCTCCAATTTAAACCATCTTTACAAGATCTTTAATCTTCTCATACATGCTGAAACAATATGGTGTACTGGAAATAACTTGAATTTGGAGTCACAACACATGAATTTGTATCCAAAATCTGTTTCTAATTTACTGAGTCTAAAAGTGATTTGACTCATGCCATGTGGTTTTATCATCTGTAAAAGGGAAAAGGACAATGATAAAGAAAATAATAATAACAATATCTAATATTTCTTGAACAAGTATTACATGTCATTTCTACATGTTTACAGGTATTATAATTTCTTATCCTTACCCTTTGAGGGAGTTAATATTACTCTAAGTTTACAGATAAGAAAATTGAGTACAAGAAAAGTTAAGTAGTTTACGGAATATTAAGATAGTTTTTAGCAAGTTAAGCAGCCACTCCGAGACTGGGAACAAAGCAGTCTGATTCTCTTCACCACTATAACCTGATATGTCTACCTTAGAGGCTAGTAATGATGCTCAACTGAGATATATGTGAAAACTTCATAAACTATAAACTTTGTAAACATGTTCATACAGATTTTAATTGCATAGTATAGATAAATAACAATTAACATTTGCATACAATTGTTAAATTCACATCATGTATAATTTAGTAATAGAGTATGTCAAGCAGCATTTTAATGTTTAGAATATCAAGGGAACTTCTGGGAATTTAAAAGATGGAACTACTACATAAAAATTAGCATAAATAGCCTGACTCCCTTCTATAATTCTCTTTGTCATGGAGCAGACTTCAGTAGAATGTTTATCTAAAATTTATTCAGGCTTCTTCAGAATGGCAGACTTTACTTCTTCTTTCCAAACCCCACTGAAATGACAGTAAAGAAATATAAAACAGAATACATCCGTAGAGAAGTAAAGAGAGAATAAAGGGCCAGGGGTTGACCAGAGATTTTGACAAGTATCTGAAAGACTGAAAGCATAAGGCGTTATTTTGACAGATGAAACAGTGGTGGATGCCACAGCTTATTACACAGAAGAAAGCAGAAGGGGAACTGGTAGCTGCATAGCCTCTGAAGATAAAGGGATTCTGAGCTAGGAGTTATCAGGTATAAAGAGCTGGAGTGGGAACTGAGGTGGAACTCACAATGACTACTGGAAATAACATCTCAGAAATAGCTACAACATGTATGCCACCCCAGTACCCCCATAAGGAGAGACAATCTCTACTTTCAAACAGAAGAATTACTCTTATAAAGGAATTGAATTGTCTGTAGACATTGCGTAGTTCTTGGGTACCATATGGTAAAGGCTTTCTTCTTTTGACAATAGGAGATATACTTAGCCTGCCTCTCTTGTTTCTGTCCCTTTACCCTCCAAAATAAAGCACCTTCATGGATGATGCACCTTCCCTCTTAGGCAGAGAAAGAGATGGACACAGCACCAGAGGAAATCAATACCAACTGCTTTCTAAAAACCCAATGTGTTCTTACATTTCTAAGTTCAAATGCATCATCTGGATTACATGGCATTTGATGAAACCAACTCACAGTAGAAGCACCCAATGTAATAATCTTTTAAAAGACCCCAGAAGAAAAAGAGATAACTCAAGGACTAGAAGATAACTTTAAGACAATGCTATTTAAAATCGTCAGAGATATTTGAGAAAATATTGCATACATAAAATAAAAATAGAATTTATGAAAGGGAACATGTATAGAAAAAGAAACTTTCCTGAAAATTAAAAATAGAACATTTTAAATATACTCAAGAAAAGAAAGAAAAGATACAATAAAAATTAAGAGATATGAAGATCACATCCAGGAGGTTGAATTTCTATATAACTAGAGTTCCAGGAAGATGGGACAAGAAAATAGAGGGAAGAAAATAAAGAAATAATAGAAGAAAACCTCACAGAGATTCATAAAATCATATCTTCAATTTTAAGAGTCCTATAAATGTCCAATAGAATAAACACAGAAAAGCCCACACTGTGTGACATAAGTAAAATTTCAGAATGATGGTAACAAAGTCATGTTCCTAAAAGCTTTTAAGGGGTGGGAAGTCAGTGGAGAATGGAAAAAAAATCATAATGATACTAACATTATCAACATCAGATGCTAGAAGACAAGGTAGGGGGCAATGTCTCAAAGTCCTGAAGGAACATTTTTTTTAGCATAATATTGTATAACCAGGAAAATTATTAACCAGTTCTAGAAACCAAACAAAGAAATTTTTAGATGGGACAGGGCTGAGGAAGTTTAATAACTACACACACTTCTGAAAAAATATGTTATTTGAGGATGCAGTTTAGCAAAACCAAAAATAGAAGGAATCCAAGAATAAGAAATATGGGGAAGACTTGAGAGCCAATAAACTAAGCAATGAAAAGAAATTCCAGAATGGCAATTGTATAGAAATCTCTAAGCCAACAGGTCAGTATTAGACACACATATATGAGGGCTCTTTGAATAATTTCTGGAAGCATGTGGATTCATTTTGACAAAGGGTATGATTTTGAAGTGGGTGGTTTTGGTGACTAGGTGAAAACATATGCTGCATTTGTCAACAAGGGGAAAAAAGACAGGTGATTAAAAAGCCCAGAGCAGAAAAAAAATGATGAAAAAGAACATGGTCAAAGTAAGGAAGCAAAATAAAATGTTATATAATTTTCACCAAGTGAAGTAGAGAAAGCAACAAGGACAGGAGATTTGAGGGTTCTTAGGAATCAGAGGGGAGCTGTGAGGTGATGTTCTAACAAGCACAGATACATTCTTTTATGTCTACACTATTAGGAACTAAATGTCCACTAAATAGAAATAGACTGTCACTAACTGCATCTCATAGAAAGTGGCAGTTTTTCAAACAAGTGATATATAATAAAATGCATTTAGCACTAAAGCCACTTTGAATATAATTTAGTCTTTGATGATGCAGAAAAAATGTTAAGATCATGCATTGATCAAAGGTCACGACTGTGAATGTCTTGGCCTGAAGAGGTATGGAAATATTGAGTAATTTATCTGGAAGATAAAAAGCAGGAAATAAGTCTTTCTTTTACGGTACACACACACACACACACACAGAGGATACTGAAGAGCAGCATTTGAGATGGTCAATGTTTTCAAAACAATGACTAGAACTATGAACACACATGTTTTCCATGGGCACTGTAAAGGTAGAAATTGCAAATTGCACTCTACAATATCCAAATTATCAATTCATTCATGGCAGGAAGAATGGGAACTGTGTTTCTCATCCCACTGCAGCAATGCTCTACCTTAAACTCCTACTCAGCTGCTCTCAGCATAGAATTTTTGTTTCAAGGGATATCACATGGAGCACTAGAAATGGCATAGAAGGGCCTCAGGGGCCCAGATTTCAGAGCAGATGTAGGTATATCTAACCTATTCATCTCTACTACTTCAAACTTAACTGTAGCTGCTTCTCTCTTATCTGCTTTATCTGTTATGTTTCCTGGTCAGTTTGAATTTGAAGAAAGAATTTGCTTCTGTGAAGAAAAAGCTGCCGCAAAATAACTACTACATCATGAGTTAATCAGATTGTGAGTCTATCTTCCCCACTGAAATTTATGATGTGACTTTATCATTGACTTTAGAACAGTGTCTCTGCTGCCACTGATCCTTTGAATCACATGAAACCACCCAGGCACATATATACCTAGCCAAAGCCGGTGGCTTTCTGTACCCGGTGCTATGCAGGGTTACTTTCCTTTGCCCATTAGGATGGTCTCCTCCTTACATTCCTCTTCTGGTTTATTCTGGCTCTGGCCCCACACATTGCTCTCAGGACCAGCTTTAGATGCCCTTTCTGTGACATCGCATTGAGGAGCTCTCAACCCATGCCACTCAAATTTCTATGTTGTCTGCCCCACAGATTGCTATAACTCCTGGTTGGGAGTTCCCTTATCAACCACAGATCCAACCTTGCCCCACCCAAGCTCTTCACTAAGAAGACAGATTAAACACAAAGCTGAGCTCCTGCAAACTCAGTTTGTGGTGGGCATGTGAACAGAACTGGAGCGAGTTCACATGGCCGTGGGAGCGCTGCATGGTTGGCTTCTACCTGACATAGCCTGAGCTTCAGGAAGTCGTGCCTGCTGAGCATCCTCGAGGGGCCGTGGTTACGCCCACACTATTGCATTCCCTGAAAGGCAAACTCTGTCCTACTTTTTCTGTGACTCACTCGGTGCCTGTTCCCTCTTGGAATTAACCCAAGGAAAAGAGTCCTCTCAGCAAAACAAAGTTAGCTTGCTTCCTTGTGTGTGGCCTGCTTATTTTATTTTTTAGAGCTATACTTCAGAAGTGCAGAGCAGCCTGAGGGCCCCTTTTCTCCATTTTGCTTTGTGTGTATTCTTAAAAATTGTATCTTGGCTAGAGCTACTTTTTCTCCCTTGGTGGTTTTATAATTCACAAGGTGAATGGTGATACCCTGAAAGATAACAGGAATACCCTCAGGGTAAGAAAAAAGAATATCATATATAATAAACGTGCTTCCCAGAACTGGAGCAGAAGCCTCAGGAAGAAGGACAAGCATTCTATCTTGGTTGTGGGCAAATGGGAGCAAGAAGGACAGAAGTATTAATACTTCAGGGTAACCTCAGGACAAAGTTTACACCCAATAGGTACTTGGGGATTGGGGGAGAGTTATCTTTGAAAAGTGCCCTGGGTTTGGGAATAAGATGACAGGCAGAATACTTCCTCATTCTTCTGAGTGCCCCACTATTCTAACCTTATATTAGTTCCATGCCAAATTCTAAATATTTGATTTTACAGGTCTTATCCTGGGTTACCTAGGAAACAGTCTGAGGCAAAAACTTATGTGCTAAACTTTATCCAAGAGAGAAAATAGAAAAACAAAAAAAACAGGAGTGAGGGGAAAGAAGGTACCAAAATAGGGAGGGCAGGAGAAAAATATTCAAGGATATGTTTTTAAACTAGCCATTGCTTTGTAACAAGTGTAGACAACTATTTAGTCTTATGAGACATCTTCAAAAAGGCTGTCAGAACCATTACATCTCAGAACGGTCCATTATGGTAGAAGAAAGGAGAATTTATCTTCTGGCTCCCATCAGTCCACCATCTTTCGTTAGTCCAGTTTGCTTTACGGGGTATTAATTTTCTATAGTGGATGATGTGGTATGCAGGACCTATGTGCTCCTTCCTCCAGTTGCCAGGAATGTTGGGTTCTAATGGCTCATAGAGATCCCTCTCAGGGAATTGCCCTAGGCCCAAGATCAGTAAACTTTTTTGTGTGTGAAAGGTCACATAGTTACTATTTTATGCTTTGCAGTTAATTTGCTCTGCCATAGCTACTCAATTCTGCCATTGTAGTATGAAGGAAATTGGAGTCAATACATAATTGAATAAGTGTAATTGTCAATAAGATTTTATTTACAAAAAAAGGAGGCAGGCAGGATATGGCCTACAGGTCATAGGAAACTTTCCTAGGCTAAAAGGAACTGCTTTTACTAAGGTCATTCCCCTCCCCAGGGATAGCCTGTATCCAATGTCTGACTGATGAGAGATGGATAAACAAAGGCTCCTCCTATTTCCCTAATTCAAGACATCTCTGAAGGACCATCCCAGCTCCAGAGCTCCCTATGGCCTAGGCCATATTATTGTGATTAGGATGAAATTCAAACTTTTCTCTAGACCCAGTCTGGCAAGCAGGCTTCCCTCAATTCCTTAGCGGCAACTTTGTTTTGGTGGAGCTCCTTGATAAACTTCCTGCATGCAAATCCCCTTCTCAGAGTCTGCTTCCACCAGAATCCAACCCAAGACATTCCCAAGACAGGATTGCTCTTATAAGCTGTTGGGAAAGCCATAGCCCTGTGGCTTCACACCATCCAGGGCACAGATAGGGTGATCTTTTTTACTAGTTAATTTCTAACAGTGGACAGGGCAGCAGCAATAACCTAACTGGCTCCATGATGACAGGAACAAGGCAAGCTATTGCTAGGGCTACTCTAAGCAGACAGCAAAGACAGAGTAAAGCTCTGATAAAGGCACATAAGCTGAGCCTAGTACATATTATTTTGAAGGGAGGAAAATAGTGTTCCAACACCTCTATCTTCCCATATCATTTTGTTTTCTCTCCTCTCCTTTTTTTTTTTGTTTTTGAGGCGAAGTCTCGCTCTGGGATTACAGGTGCCCACCACCATGCCCAGCTAATTTTTATATTTCTTGTAAAGACAGGGTTTTACCATCTTGGTCAGGCTAGTCTCGAGGTCCTGACCAACCTCAGGTGATCCACCTGCCTTGGCCTCCCAAAGTATTGGGATTGCAGGCATGAGCCACTGCGTCCGGCCTCTCCTTTTTTAATAAAGGGACTTTACTATTTTTCTCTCTTTCTATTGATTTCCCTCCCCTTCTCTCCTCTCCCCTTCCCTTCCCGTCTTTTCCTCTCATTCCCTAGTAGTATCATGGTTTAAGTAATAGTAGACTTGAAGGAAAAGGAGATGAATTTAGAGGAAATTAAGTATGGCCTTCAAGTATAAGTGAAAGAGATACCTCTGGCTGCATTATTTACAAGATACCTGACTTTATAACGGTCAGCAACCTCAACTATAACATGGAAACAGTAATACCTGATTTGCCTGCCTATTTTACAGAGCATTGTACCAAATTATAGGACATATATTATATCACTATGTATGGATGTTTCATGTATACAACTGTGTATGTGTTAAATCTATTAAAACTAAAAGATTTCTATGAGCCATTTCTTCAAGATGTCACCTTTTCAAAGAACACTTTTCTTGACCTCACTAATCAACTTCTAATGTGTTTTTGTGTATTTCTAAAAAAAAAAAAAGTGAAAGATCAGATCCTGTGAGAAGTATCAAGTGTCAAAAATTCTCACTGAGGATAGTTTGGTCCCCTGAAGCTTTTAGCCAAGGCTGCTGAACACAGGTGGTCTAAGCAGTCATATCATGTGATTATTACTCAATGCCTCTTAGGTTCTTCTTGGGTACAGAGCACTGGGAAAAATACATACTAAACCCATGGGAAGCTGAGGGACTTTCTAGAGGTGGAAGCAGGTAACAGCTGCTAATTCTGCTCATTGTGCATTTTCAGCAGAGGGAGGTTTCTTGAAGGTTGTTTTAAGACATTGGTCTTACATATGCACTTTGTTAAAATTAACACTGGCTGTAAATGTCAAAGGCAGCTTCAAGATCCTACTTAACAAAAGACAGGAGACGCAAGTTTGGAGAATGAAATGAGGGGCAGGGTTATCATTTTACATGAAACCAACACTGGACTACTTTTTTTTAAAATCACAAAGTTCCTAAAATCATATTTCTAAAACTTGCCTTGTCCTTGATGCTCCATCCCAGCCCAACACCCTGAGAAATAGCAAGAAACTGCTGGTGGCTTACATTACAGAGAGAAAGGTCAGAGTGCAAGTAGTTTATTTGGGAGGCGATCCCAGGAAATTCCAGAGAATTATGGGGGAAGAGAAACACGCTGGGAGGCAGCCAGCCACAGGTGTATTTTCAAGCTAGTTAGCAAATGGGCAACTGGAGAGCAATCCATCTGGGATACTCTGTGTTGACAGTATAGGACACACTTAAGTTATTCCAACCAAGGGGCAAGAGAGCTGGGGTATTTATCCACCAGATCCCATCAGGTGTTGATTAAGGACTTCTCTCAGTGAGTGCTTATTCTACCTCACTTGCAACCGATGGTGTGCATGGACAGAGGAGTCTCCTGCCACAAGAGAAGGCTTCAAGCACAGATATACAGATGCTAGCAGTTGAAAGTCAACCAGGGTCCACTAGGTATAAGATAAAAAGGACCTGGAGAATGGAACAGGCTGATCAAATCTATACCTCATCAGGTATGGATTTCATCATTCCTTTGGGCAACAGGAAGTGTTTTGAAATGCCACTGCCAAGTGCAAAGACATTTTTAGGAAATTGTGATTAGAAATGTTCAACAAGAAGGTTCAATGAGAATGTGTGATGCATGTGTTAGGTCCTATTAGACAATAAAAAAGAAACATGTTTGCACAAAACCTTGCACATAATAGGACTTTCACAGATGGTTTTGAGTTGCCCATATCTGTTTGCTGTAAGTAATTGTATAGTTAGGATAATGACATAGGTGGACTGGGAGTTAAGTGAAGCAGTTAAATGAGGCCCATGCTCTCTATGAGAGACTGAGAAAGAAGAAGCACTGTGGTAAAAGTACACAGCAATCCTTTGGTATCTGTTGGGTATTGGTTTCAGGACCCCCTTGGATGTCAGAATCCATGGATGTGCAAGTCCCTGATATAAAAGGACACAGTATTTTCTTATAACCTATGAACATCCCCCCAGATACTTTAAGTCACCTTTACATTATTTATCATATGTAATACAATGTAAATAGTTGTTATATTGTATTATTTTTATTTGCATTATTTTTGTATTGTTATTTTTAAATATTTTTTCAAATTTTTAATTTTTATGAGTACATAGTAGGTATATCTATTTATAGTATACATGAGCTACCTTGATATAGCTTGCAATACATAACAACCACATCATGCAAAATGGGGTTCCCATCTCCTCAAGCATTTATCCTTTGTGTTGTAAACAAAAATTATACTCTTTCTCTTTCAGTTATTTTAAAATGTACAATTAAATTATTATTGACTGTATTCCCTCTGTTGTGCTAGCAAGTACTAGGTCTTATTCATTTTTTCGTTCTTTTTGGTACCCATTAACTATCCCAACTTCCCACCCCCACCCCCAACTACCATTCCCAGCCTCTGGTTACCATCCTTCTATCCTCTATGTCCATGAGTTCAATTGTTTTTGTTTTCAGCTCCCACAAATAAGTGAGGACATCTGAAGTTTGTCTTTCTGTGCCTGGCTTATTTCACTTAACATAATGACCTCCAGTTCCATCCATGTTGTTGCAAATGACAGGATCTCATTCTTTTTTATGACTGAATAGTACTCCATTGTGTATATGTCCCACATTTTCTCTAAACATTCATCTGTTGATGAACACATAGGTTGCTTCCAAATATTGGCTATTGTGAACAGTGCTGCAACAAACATGGGACTGCAGATCTCTCTTCAATATACTGGTTTCATTTCTTTTGGGTATATTCCTAGCAATGGGATTGCTAGATTGTATGATAGCTCTATTTCTAGTTGTTTTGAGGAACCTCTTAACTGTTCTCCATAGTGGTTTTACTAAGTTACCTTCCCACCAACAGTGTACATTTTCCAAATGTTTTTGATCCACAGCTGGTTGAATCTGAGGATGTAGAATACAGGGATACAGAGAGCCAGCTATACATTATGCTGGCTACCTGTATCAGAAGTACTCTTCAAGGAAGAGGATGGGAGGCTCCTACTGGACACATGGTATCCGACATCACACTCCTAAAAGGAGACAGTGTAATAATTCTTTTTTTTTTTTTTTACATTTGATGCAGTACTAAGATAATGCACACAATAAAGGGTGAATCTCTAAGTGGCAGAAAGATGTGGTATAATGGTCAGGACGATGTGGGAATCATTTTTTACTAAGGCTGATTTTATCTTTATTTAGCTACAGAATCCTATAGGAATAGATATTTTGTGTGTTCAGGAGAGGAAGAGAAAGAGGAATTTTCCCATCTGTAATCTATACTTTCTACATATGAACTAAAACATCCTTTTTTTCTCTGCCATTTTGTGATGGTTGGATTTCTTACTCATATTTCTGAGGCTTAAGCTCCAAAACCATTATTGTTTTGCAGCTAAATGAAAGATTTAAGGATTTCTGTCAGTGGTATATCCATGGTTGATGCAGGGATAAGAGGTGGGAAGAGGGAGAGTGCTCTAAACCCCAGAAGACAGTGTTTTTATATCCACCTTTAAGATTGAGGCTGGAAAATCCTATTTATAAAATACCTTTAAAATTATAGAGTTCCTTCTGTATTTGAAAGTACTGTCCCGAGCCTTCTGAAATAAAGAAACAGCTGAAAAAAAGAGCTTAGCAAGCATCTGAAGCACTGAGCTAGCACTACCAAAACACTCTGGGATTGAGCGATTGGTGGAGAAATCATCCCCAGAACAATTGAGGTTTTGGTACATTCAACAACTACCTAATAGTCACAACCATCAACTTAAGGGGGAAAATATACACTACCATATAAACCTCTGAATGTGCTTTGCAATAGCTACAATTTCAGAGAAATGAGATCTTATTTAAAAGATGGATTCTTAAAGCTGTTGTAATTTTTGAGTAACACTAGTGGGCAGGGGAGGTGCTGACTTCCGTAACAGTACTTTATTTTTCTGTAAAAAATGATACTCAACAGCTCACATCCCGCTTCTTCTTTTGTACGGTTTTTGCTGCCCAAGGTAGGGTGAAAGAGACATGAGGAACTTAAAAGATCAAACACAAAGATGGACTCACAGAGTGCCCCAGCAAACAGGATCCCCTCCTGATGACTCAGTAGCCAACAATCTTCTTATCCTACATTGTTTTTAAAATTTGGACAACATACAAATATCTTTTAAAGGGGAAGAAAGACTGCATGCAAGTGTTATCTTTACTATTTCTTCTTGTGTTATTTAAATATGTAGGGACATAACACTAGATGTAGTAGGCCATTTTTGCATTTCTATAAAGTAATACCTGAGACTGTGTAATTTATAAAGAAAAGAGGTTTAATTGGCTCATGGTTCTACAGATAGTACAAGAAGCGTAGTGCCTGCATCTGCTTCTAGTGAGGGCTTCAGGAAGCTTACGATCATGATGGAAAGGGGAGCAGGCATCTCATATGGTGAGAACAAGAACAAGAGAGAGATGGGGGAGGTGCACACACTTTTAAATGACCAGATCTCCTGTGAACTCAGAGCGAGAAGTTATCTAACACCAAGGAGGTAGCACCTAGCCATTCATGAGGGTTCCACCCTCATGATCCAAACGACTCTCATCAGGTCCCATCTCCAATACTGGATATTACATTTCAACATGAAATTTGGAGGGTATAAATATCCAAGCTATATCACTTAGATACAATAAGCTGCTTATATGCATTGTCATTACATCAGTATAAATATAGATTTCCAAATGAAAAGTGAACATATCTAGGAAGTAACAAAATACAAATTAATAACATTTATGTGACAAATAAGATGATAAAGGCAAACTGGTATTTGCAGTGTAAATCTTCGTTCATTCATGTGTTTGTTCATTCATTTGAAAAACATTAGTTGAGCACCTTTTATTACCAATGGTGCTTTTCTAGGCACTGCAAATATATCTGTGAGGAAAATAAAATTCCCCATCTTCATGAAGCTTACATTCTAGTGTTAGAAGACAGAAAACCAAATAAATAAATGAAATATGTAGTGTGTCAGATGATATCGAGTGCAAAGGAGAAAAAAATCTAGAGTAGGGAAGATAAAGAGTTTGAGAAAAGGGAGTTGCAATTTGTAATTTAGGAAAGGCCTCATGGAGAAGGTGGTATTTGTATAGAAACCTGAAGCAGGTGAAAGAGTATTTGGGTGTTACTGGGTGGGGGAAGGGTCAGTTTTCCAGACAGAGGGAACAGTGGGTGCAAAGGCTCCGAGGCAGAGGTAAGACTGTTTTTGACTTTTCTCTTTTTCAAACTACTGCAAAAACTCTGCTCTTACTGAGGGACTGTGTTAGAGGGACTTCCTAGGGTCGGCTGGGGGTGTTGTTTCGAATGCAGGAATTCTCTGGTTGTCCCGCCTCTGGCAGGCTAGGTAGGGGCCCTTTGTCTCTAATTTTCCTGCCTCTGGCCAGGTAGGGCCCTTTGTCTCTAATTTTCCCATCTCTGGCCACGTAGGGACCTTTGACTCTGATTTTCCCACCTCTGGCTCTTGGAGGTGGGGGCTCTGTGACTCAAACAAGTAGCCAATCCGGTAAGGGAGTCAAAGATCAATCAATCCAGAGGAAATTTGAAAGAACTCTCCTCATTGGAGAAGAACATGAATAGGGAGGGAATAACTCAAGGGTAAAAGCTAGCCTGCCCATCCTGGGCTGGAATCCTTTCTGGATCCCCTCCCACAAAAGCGTCGGAGCTGTCCTTTCACTCTGCCTAATAAAACTACACTTTAGCAAACTCTTTGGGTCCATGAGTTCTATTTCAGCTGTAAAACTCACTGTGCCTCTGGGGCCCCTATCTCCATTCTTCAGGGTTAGGAAGGCCAAGAGCCTAAGTTCCGGTCACATTTATACAACTTCCCTGGTGGTCTAGTGGTTAGGATTCTTCGTTTTCACCCAGGTGGCCCTGGTTTGATTCTTGGTGTGGGAACCAAGGAATGTGGCTGCAGTTTACTCCTCTGGTTATATTACTATGTTGGCTGTTAGGTCATTTGTCTTTTACTGGTTGATAATGATATCTTTTATATATTACATCCACTTCATTTTAAGAAATTAGGCAATAACAGTAAAGTGATACTATTTAACAGTAATGTGATAGTAAACTCAATTACACACATGCAGGTATTGAAATACAGTAACAGACCATATTAATTGGTCGGTGGGATTATAAAGACTATGCTTAATTGAATATATTTATATTACTATCAAAATCTAAATGTAGACTTAATAAATTTGCATAGAAATACTTACGGATGTCTGATAATAAGACCATGGACCCTCTGTGGCCCAAGGAACCCCACTTTAAACAAGGAGGGACCCCTTTTAAGCCTGCTTTCTAACTGGTTGATTCAAGGTCATCTGTTACACAAGTGAATATGGAGATACAAGATTTCTTCACTTTGGCCCCTGTGATATGAGTGAATATGACTCAACACATGGTTTGGGGAATTTACAGGATGCATGCTAGAACATAAGTTCCAAAAAGCTATCTTAGTTCTTTTGTTGTCATACCCACCTATGAGACGTGCTTCTGTGATTTGAGACCGTGTGCAGCCCAGATTTTCTGCCCACAATTATCTAGACAAGAAACAGCTTTGTTGATTTTGCAATACAGAGAGGAGACTGGAGAGTAGTTTGGGCAAAGCAGCTCCTGCACCATTTCTATTACTCCACAATTCTAAAGCTCAGACAGAATGAAGGGCCTGAAAGTAATTCTTGTGAGGCTGCCTCATTAGTTATGTGGCAAGACTGGCTTCAAGGTTGAGATGGGAATAGCCTATGGAGCAATGAAAACTCTCTTTGCCCATCCTTTTGGAAGTTGCACTAGTTTTGATGAGGATTCTTAGAAAGTTTTCCAAAATGCATAACATAGGAGAGGTACATAGGTCATCAGCATTAGAAATGAATGTAGCTGGCAATATCTGTTACAATAACTGGTGCATATCTGTGACATTTAAGATAAAATTGGGAGAACTGCAAGATATTTTGAGAAGGAATTGAGCATAGTTAAAAAAAAAAAAGAAAACATTTTTACCATGAAATGGTCTGGAAAAATGGATATGTATGTTTAATTATTTTATTTAATTATTTTATGTTATTTTATTTTATTTTTTGAATGCAGGGTTTCACTTCAGTTGCCCAGGCTAGAGTGCAATGGTGCTATCTTGACTCACTGCACTTCTGATTCCTGGGTTCAAAACATTCTCCTGCCTCAGCCTCCCAAGTAGCTGATTAAATAATGGGTGCATGCCACCGTGCCCAGCTAATTTTTGTATTTTTTTTTTTTGTAGAGATGGGGTTTCACCATGTTGCCCAGACTGGTCTCAAACTCCTGGGCTCAAGCAGTTCACCCACCTCGGCCTCCCAAAGTGCTGGGATTACAGGCGTGAGCCATCATGGCTAGCCAATGGATATGTATTTTTTGTTAACGTTTCTTAATTAACCTTACATGGAAAAGTAGATGATTTTGATAGCCTATCCTGACTAATCTGGACTGCATGGAACTGCTTAAAGGTACTTTTCTCATAGGAGTAATTATATTCTAGGACTAGGCTGTAATCTTGACATGGTAATATGATTACTGCCTCTTAAAATAACATAAATTTTATACATACAAAAATCTTGTCTCCTTTACTCATACTACATGCTGATACCCTTACCACCATCACCACCACTTTGCCTCCACTGCATCCCCCCACATATCACATATACAAACACACATTTAAGAGAACTGTCTGGGATCCCATAGGATTAACATATTGTTTCGTAAGCATCAAGAGGTGAGAAATGAAGATTTTACATCCATACTTCCATAAAGTATCAGAAGACACATGGTGTTAGCATAACATATTACAAAGGTAGTATAGCATAGTAGTGAGGAGCAGGGGTCCTGAAGGCAGGGTTGAAATCCCAGCTCTAATACTAACCAGCTGTGTGAGTTACTTAACCCTCTGTATGCCTTGGTATGGTCATCAGTAAAATGAATTTAATAATTTTACCTAAGTCATGTGGTTGTAAAATTAAATGAATGTATATTAACCACTTAGAACAATACCAGCATGTAATAAACATTATATAACTAAATAAATTGAAAGAAAGAAAGAAAGAAGGCTTATCTTAGAAAAAAATAGTAAATGGCTTATTACAAATTGTTAAGACATGATGATAGAGCTATTTATAAAGCATTTGATTCCTGAAGTAATAGCAAGGTCTTTATTTTTCAGTTTGTGTAAGATTTTGGTTATGCAGATTGCATCATTTTTTGAGTAGAATGCAATCAGTGCCTTGGAAGTATTTGGCATTTTTTTCACCTAACGTGAAGCATGAGTTGTAAGAAAAAATAATAGATACTCATGAAAATGCACTAATAGGCTCAGAAATCAACAACTGCTTGACATTCATGAAATGTCTTTTTCAGCATATCATGAAGTAGCTCAAGAATAGACATTGTTTGTAGAATAAAAACTTGGTACAGATTAAGAACAGAGAAGACTCAAATATCCTTAATTCCTTACTTTATATGTTATAAACACTGTAGTGGATGCTGTGGTACCCTTCTAAGATACTACCTTCAAGTTTAAAGTATTCACTCCCTTAGGTTTTGAGAGTGTTGGCAACATACATCCATCAGCTATTAATCTTTTCTAGCAATTGCTTTCTACTGAGATCTGTCTCACCCAAAGTCATACTCCCTTTCTGTGGGGGAACTGATATCCAATGATTGGTATATCTGGCTGTGTAAAGACTCGACCCACTTGCCCCAGTTTAGGAAACTTCTTCAGGACCATCCCAGGTGTGGGTAACCCCCCATATAGGCACCAAGGAAGGAGAGCTAAGCCGAATCCTGGCAAAATTAAGATCTGAAGCATATCTCAGTTTATAGTATTACTACTCAGTTATTTCCTTTTATATAATCCTTTATATAATCATATATTAGTTTATAGAATTAGGGCTTGAAGATTATCTCAGTTTATAGTGTTACTACTCACTTATTTCCCTTTATATAATCCTCTATATATGATCATATAGTAGTTCATAGAATGAATTCCTAAAGAATATCTCACTACTCAGTTATTTCCATATATATATATATATATATATATATATATAAAACTATATCTTAGTTCATAATCGGAGGAATGCCTAGAGTAGACATGATACAGAGTATGAATTAAGGAATAAGCAGCTTATAGTCAGAGGAATGTCCAGAGCAGACACAGTGCAGAGCATGATTTAAGGGAAAACAGTTATACCAGGGCAAGAATCCATGGCCCAGGCGGCAGCATTCGGTATTGTAAAGATACCTGCTGTATGGCAGGCTTGGGGCAAGAGCCACTCCTCCTAGTAAAGGAGTTGTACGACCTTGCTCCAGTTCTTGTGGAGGGCTGCCCTCAGACCGGCAATCCCTCGAGCATCCGAGGGCTCAAAACCCCTCCGGATAATTGCACCTTAGTGACTGTGAACTTTATCAGCTCTTGTTACTGTGCTGCTCAAAAAGCATCTTCCTATAGAACTCTCTGGAAGCTGCCAGCAGGTGGCGGTAACCCTGACAGCTCTGTTACTGCTGTGTGACTTAAAGCATCCTCCTATAAATCTTAGAGTAGCTTGCCCATAGATAGAGGTATTGCACACTGCACCCTCTTCACTGCACACGGCCTACCTCCATGCCTCAGTAACCTAATGGGGGTGAACCCCTTACTGCACATGGCCCACTTCCTTGCCTCGATGACCTAATGGGAATGGACCCCTTGCTGTGCACTGTCCACCTCCTAGCCTAGGTGACCTAATAGGGATGGACCCCTTGTTTTATTGCTCACAACCCTATCACTATCCTTAAAGATGACCTGCCCTGCCCCCCAACCTATACACAAAACTGACACTTCTGGACATTCAGGGCCTTGCCTGACTCTGCTTATAGGTGGCATGGCCCCCCTGAGCCCAGCTGTGTTTTCCTTGTAATTCTGTGTCCTGTCTCTTTATTTCTCAGATCCTGCGCCTCAGCACAGCATAAGGGACACCCCACAACCCTGTGGGGCCCTCAGCCCTACATCAGGTCTTCAGATCTCCATACGATTGGCTGAGGCCTTTGTCGTAATTGCTTCTCAATTCAACACTGCCTTTGCTTAATCTTGCTTCATTCAGTCTTCCACAGTTATTAATCACAAAAGGACTCCCCCATAAACCTCTTGCAGGCAAATCTCTGACTCAGAGTCTAGTTCTTGTGAATGTGACCTGCATCAGGTATATATTGAGTAGGGTATGTACCAGCCACTGTGATATGAAGCCATGGTATTCTGGTATTTCATTTCCCTTTTCCACAGGAATATATTAATGTGTTTATCACAATCTTCTTTAAGGGTTTTTTTTAACTTCTTCAGCAAGGTCTTTATCCATTGGTCCCTGGGTCAGACCTCATCAGAGCACCTGGCCATAGTCAGAATCCAAGAACGAAATGATGGCCAGGTCCAGGGTGGAACCAAACAAAAGTCCTACACTTAAACATATCCTTGATAACTGAGTGTAACTAGTATTAATTATTGTTAAAGAACAGGTGAAATAATATCAGGTGAGGTTAAGTCATGTACTACCTCCCCTCAGAAAGAACACCAAGGAGTTTATTACCCTCCAGAAACAAGATGTGAGTGCTATTTAGGTGTCTTATTCTTCAAACAGCCTATATGAACAAGTTAAACTCATTCTTATCATTGAGCATAATGGAAGGCATAGTCAGTGTATCCAAGAAAGCTTGGACAACATCTTTTGTTCAAAGATGCCTCTTATGATCATATGCTAAAGATCCTGTAACAAAATTCATGAAGACGCATAGTTCCAACAGTAGTAATAACTTGAACACTGATGTGTCATATGATAAATGATCCACATTCCAGAAGTTTTTTTGATATGGTCTTTTGTAATAACATCCAATAGCAAACAGTATGAGCTGCGTGGGATATTTACTGAACACCTAAATGGATAGGGATGGTAGCAGAGTTAATTCTCCAAATTTAGTGTAGATTATAGCAGCATGCTGCATTCATAGAAAAGTCCTCATTCTTATTTTGACAAATATTTTGAAATTCTAAAAACATCAGCAAAAGACATTTTACAAAAAAAAGATTGGAAGCATCACAGATTCAACACAACAGAGACACCTCCATATTGAATCTACAGCCACCATAGCACATTACTGAAAATGTCACATGGTGCAGAGGCACGTTAGTGCTGAAACCAGGTCATGTGATCAGCTCTGCAGACCCTGGAGTCAGTTTAATAGCTTTTGATTAGCATATTCTTTCAAAGGCAGGCCAACTTCAGGCACAATCTGCATTTAATATCCTTGAAGATTGAAGCCAACTCGCACACCTTGGGATGGTTGATATGTGCCCAATATGATCAGAAAACTTCTCTCAATTATTCCATCTATATTATGAAGATCGTAATGCATATTTCTTAACGTTCTGTGAGCACTAGATGAGCTAACCTGGCTAAGTACTAGGCTCAGAGCCTGGGAAGCAGTTAGCATTCAGTAACTGTTGACTCCTTTGGCACCCCCATCATCCTATTTGAATCCACATAAGGTAAAAATCTCTCAGCAGAGGAGGAGAAGAGCTTGGTTGGTTTTAAACTCTTTAGCAAAGTTAAACACAGGGTATACTCAAGTTTCAGTGTGAAGGCCTAGTTCAGTTGTTTTCAAGGAATACCTGTAAGGGTATCTACAAAAGTAACCTGCTGATATCCTGTTTTCTTTTCTTTTAACGAGTTACTATTCTTGTCATACAAAACTATGGTTTGGGTGTCAGTAACTGGCAGAGGATGAGCGGTATCAATTATCTGTTACAACTCAAGGCTATCAATCAAAACATGTATTATTTCCTATGCCCCAGCCAACCAAAGGCATCAAACTAACAAGAACTCAGAGGAGCAAATAAACAGGAATGTGAAGCTACAAGGTTCCCAAAAAGGTATAGCACAATAGGGGCTCTTAGTTCCACCAGTGCACTCTCATTGGTACCAGATGCAGTGAAAGCATGAGGGAAGTAGTGGAGGGGAAATGGGGCAAAAAAATCACAAAATTGGGGCTGAAGTAAACTCAGTAGAGAATCTAAACACTGGACTCTCTGCTGCAGGTAATAAACAAAGCCTCATCAAAATAAGCTCAAGAAGCCTTGGCCAGTGATTTCCAGAGACTTTTCCCCTGGACAAAAGCATTAGGAAAACTTGAAGTGATGTCTGCTCATGAGAAATTAATTGCAAAGTCAGAAAAAATAGAGAAGTGAATCAGAATAAATCACCTTTTAAGTGAGCAGAGCAAGGGACCAGGAAGAACAAAATTCCCAGTACCTGTTTTATATTGGCGTGGAAAACTAGTTCATTTTAACCTGTCGTTGTACATAAATCACTCTTCAAGCTTGGTGGAGGCAGGAATTCTTCCTCTAATACATCATATTTACCTGAAAATGGGTCACCATAAGACTATAACGGTGGTTTTTTTGCTAAAGAATATGTCAAAACTATACAGATTGACCCCTAAGAAGAAGTTAGATGTGAGAGTAAAGGATGAAACGTATTCTTAGAGAACATTAAAGCATAATCAAACTCTTCATATAACAGGGTAAATAAAGGAAAATATGATATTATAGTCCCGGGAGTTCCAACTAATAATAGAATGAACCCTTAATTTCAGATTCCTCAAACAGAAGTTATCTAGTGACCGCTATCCTACTTCAAGATCCCAATAAATCATATAATAATGTGGTATTTATTAAGTAATTAATATGTGTCTGGCTCAGTGCTCCTCTTTTTAAATATATGTCTTCATTTAGTCCTTACAATAATCCTATGATTGAAGAACTATTTTAACCCTCATTATTTAGGCAAATAAATCAAGACATAAGAGAAATTAACTTACCAGCCCAAAGTCACACAGCTACCAAATGGCTGAGTGGGGAGTAGAATTTAAAACTCCTTGACTCCTTGAGTCAATATCATCAAGCTTTATGCTATATTACCTCTATAAATTCCCTACTATTTATGTGCTCATGAATACTTCCCTAACTTGACTACCTAGAATAAGTCATTCCGTGTTCTCAAATAATTTTTCCTTTCTCTGTGCTATAACTATAGATTTAAAGAGCACAAAAAAAAATCTTCCTATATGATAATAGGATGAGATAGGGCAAATGCTTTAGTAGAGAATTAAGCATGTTCTGTACTCAGAACACTTCACTATTTATACCGTGATAAATAGTGAATAGGGGAGATACATAACAAATATAATTCATTGACTGACAAATCATTAGTTTGTTTATTTATTATTATTATTTTTATTTTTTGAGACAGAGTTTCACTCTTATTGCCCTAGCCGGAGTGCAGTGGCGCAATCTCGGCTCACTGCAACCTCTACCTCCCAAGTTCAAGCAATTCTCCTGCCTCAGCCTCCCAGGGAGCTGGGATTACAGGTCTGCACCACCATGCCTGGCTAATTTTTTATTTTTTTTAGTAGAGTTAGGGTTTCTTCATGTTAATCAGGCTGGTCTCAAACTCCTGGCCTCAAGTGATCCACCTGCCTCGGCCTCCTAAAGTGTTGAGATTACAGGCGTGAGCCTAATTTATTATTTAATTGACCTTTAAATAAGTGTTTCTAAGAGGGCCCCCAGTGGTTCCTGCCTCCTGGTATTCATGCCCTTATGCAATCTCCTCCCCTTGAGCGTGGGCTGGATTTAGTGACTTGCTTTTAATTAACAGGATATAAGCAAAAGTCACGGGTTATCCCTTCTGAGATTAGTTCTCTCTCTTTCTCTCTGTCTCTCTCTCTCTCTCTCTCTCTCTGTCTCTCTCTCTCCCTCTCCACCCCCCTCTCTTTCTCAGAGTCCTCACTTTGAGAGAAGTAAACTACCATGTTGTGAACTGCCTTATAAATATGTCCATGTGGCAAGGAATTGAGGGAAGCCTCTGGCCAACAGCCAGCAAGAACTTGAGATCCTCAGTCTAACAAACAGTCCCCAGAAAACTAAATCCTGCTGACAACCATGTGAGCAAGCTTAGAAGCTGATCCTTCCCAAGATGAAATTGCAAGTTCAGCTTACATCTTGATTGCCGCCTTGTGAGTTAGAAGATTCCATCTAGCAACTCCTGGATTTCTGACCCACAGAAACTGGGAATTGGTAAGTATTTTTTGTTTAAAACCACTAAATTTTGGAGTAATTTGTTACATGGGCATACATAACTAATACACTGGCCCTCCGTTTTTTGCAAAGAGCAGCAGTGCTGTAGATGCGTAGATGTTTTCATTTAAGGGAGTCCAGTTTGAAAAATACTACACAGGAAATCTTGTTGCCATGGCAACAAGTTACAGGTTTCTTATGCCCAGTATAAACATTGGATAATAATCCCAATGGTTCTGAGCTCACAGATTTCCTCTATTAAAAGAGAAATTAAATGTTGAGGAAAGCGTAGATAGTGGGCCTCTCATGTGGCCTTTGCTCCAAGAATCCTGCCACAATGGTCTCCTCTGAATTCCAGTGGTTGCTTCAGGACTGAGGAGAAGGGACAGTAGGAGCAGTTATTACTTAGTCTTTGAAAGTTAGTGGTAAAGGAAAGCCAGCTAGATCTCCCACTTCTGAGCCAAATAGAGGGGATATCACTTTGCTTTCAGATAGTCTCAGAAGGAGAAATGGTAATGGGAGAATAAGCTGAATACTTTGCATTTGTTAAGCCCTTTATTCTTTTCAAGCCTCTGCCATGTCATTATTTCCCTGGCACCTCACAATTACCTCATCAGATAGGTAGGGAAGGCATTGATTTATATTTTATGTGGCAAAAGTGTATTTATGTGATTTTTGCCTTGCATTAAAAAAATAAAAGTAACAATCAGAGAAATGATTCTTCTGATCTCACAAAACCAGTGGGCAGCAGAAGCAGAATGAGAACCAAGTTCTCATTTCCCAAGTACTGAGCCTTTTCTTCCCACCGCCCATCTCTGCTGGTCAAACTTTCCCCTAATAAACATTTCTGTTCCTCCCTGGGAAGATAACACTGCTATTTCAGAGGTAGTGACCCTGAGCCACCACAGACACAAGGAAGCTTGTATGCCTTTTTCAGGAGTTGTGGGAGAGACCATCTGTATTTTTCTCTCATTATATCCAAGAGGCCACCTGCACATTTTAAAAACTGATATCATTCGTATAACGTTCATATAGTAGCACTTTTTAAAATTTTATTTTAAAATTGATATTTATTTTTAATTTATTTACTTTTAATTGCTTAGATTCAGGGGTACACGTGCAGTTTTGTTATATAGGCAAATTGCATGTCATGAAGGTTTGGTATACAGATTACTTAGTTACCTAGGTAATAAGCATAGTACCTGATAGGTAGTTTTTCGATCTTCACCCTCCTCCCATCCTCCACCGTCAAGTAGATCCTGGTGTCTATTGTTTCTTCCTTTGTGTCCATATGTACTCAATATTTAGCTTCCACTTACGAGTGAGAACATGCAGTATTTGGTTTTGTGTTCCTGTATTAGTTTGTTTGAGATAACGGCCTCCAGTTCCATCCATGTTGCTGCAAAGAACATGATCTTGTTATTTTTTATGGCAGCATAGTATTCCATGGTGTATATGTGCCACATTTTCTTTATCCAGTCTACTGTAGATGAACATTTATGTTGATTCCATGTCTTTGCTATTGTGAATAGTGCACATGTCTTTATGGTAGAATGATTTATATTCCTTTGGGTATACACCCAATAATGGAATTGCAGGGTAGAATGGTAATTCTATTTTAAGTTCTTTCAGAAATTGCCAAACTGCTTTCCATAATGGCTGAACTAATTTACATTCCTACCAGTAGTGTATAAAAATTTCCTTTTTGTAACCTCACCAGCATCTGTTAGTTTTTGACTTTTTAATAGTAGCCATTCTAACTGGTGTGAGATGGTACCTCACTGTGACTTTGATTTGCAGTTATGTAATTACTAGTGATGCTGAGCATTTTGTTCATATGCTTGTTGGCCACATGTATGTCTTCTTTTGAAGTGTCTGTTCATGTCCTTTGCCTACTTTTTAATGGGGTTCTTTGTGTTTTTTTGTGTTAATTTCTTTAAGTTCCTTATAGGTTCTGGATATTAGACCTTTGTCGGATGCCTAATTTGAGAATATTTTCTTCCATTCCAGTGGCACTTTTTAAAACTTGATGTGCACCAAGTTACCTAGGAACTAAGTCAATTTTCAGATTCCCAGGTCTTACCTCCCAGATTCTGATAATTTGAACTGCAGTGGAGCCCAAGGATATTTTTTCCCCAAGCACTTGCATGTGATTCTGGTGGAGTGGTACATAACTAACTTTGGTAAATGCTACCTGACACAATCCTTATCAGTATTGTACTATAACAAAAATATGAAAGACATACCTGTGTCATACACATGAACACACACACAGAGGAATATCTTGTTTTATGCAGTAAATGATTTCCAAAAAGGTTTTATGTGTATCACATTTTATACCTGAGCTCACACATGAAATATGTTACATTCACATATCATTTCCTTTCAAAGAAACTCTTAAAGGTTGTTTAATCCTTAGCACCTAGCACAAGTCTTGGTGCCTAGAATTGGCTGACTTCGTGTTGCTTAAATGAATGACTATTCACTTTGTTCCAACCAGGAGAAGGTCTCAGCATAGCATGTTGATAAGTCAAAGATTTGTTCAGCACAGTGTAGCAAATCTTAACAGCATTCACTCCTATTTCCATTTAATGTTTGTAAGCACTGCTTTTTAGGATTCCGAAAGGCCAAAAAAAGAAAAAAGAAAAGGATACTGAAAGAGCTCTGCAAATAGACAGCCCTTAGAAAAGTAGTTGTCTTAACCATGAGGTCTTTCTTTTCCTCTCTAAATCTCAAGTTATGAGCTCAGCCTTGCCAGGAGACTTTATGATTCATCACATTTGTAACTCCAGGAGAAGAAGAAAGGGTGTAATGAATGGAATCAACATAAGGTCTTAACCTCCCCTTTCCCAAATAACAGAGAAAATCTTTGTTCTTGAATTAACAAATTACAACCCTTTATTTAGCAAAATTAATTAGAATCTTTTACATAGATGTAGAACAGTGATACATATATTCACTAGAACAGACGATGGTGAGGTTTTTGCTGGCCCAGCTTAGGAGACCAAAGTAGAGCAGAGAACTGGCTTTGGTGTGCCTCTGGAGCAGGCATTTTTCATGAGTTGCTAAATGGAGGTTTTCAGCTGATTTGTTTATGTGACAGCTTGCCTGTTAACAGAAAAATATTGATTCCTCTGGCTTAGCAATGAGGCTCCTAAAACATTTTAGCCCTAAACTCATAAATTGGTTTATTAAAAAAAGTAAGCTTTCCCAAGGAGTTTTCTTGGCCTCAAATGTTTGATTGGAAAAGGCACAGATATTTTTCCTGATTTTGCAGTTAGAAGTCAGACTTTCTACTTTCTCTGGTTTGACTTATTGAATAAGCCCTTTGAAAAATGGAACTTATGCTTAGTGTGTTTTATTTTAACTTCAATGATGATATGCATCTCTGCAGTAAATTTTTAAATAGCTGGTTATATATGCTGAATAAATGATGAACCTAATAGTGCTCCCAGCTATCCTCACAGAGCATCTGGAAGGTAATCAGGGTCAAGATTAAAAGACAAAAAGATAGGGAGGGAGAAAGATTTAATATATGTCATGTTCTGGCAAATGAATGCTGATTTATGCCAAACTAGGCTTAAAAGAACTAAAATTACCATATGTGGCACAATCATTGCAGGCATACTCCTCACACAGCAAGAAAAGTCCTGTGAAAATTTGTATATTTAAACTTTATCATCAACACTTAAAATTGATAAAGAACAGGCACAGATAATAACAGCAACTCACATTGTACGCTGTTTATGGCTGAAGTCATTAAGTATACAGTATTTAATTTCATCATCATAAGTCTTTTCATGTAAGAGTTATAATCATTCTGTTTTTTTGTCTTTCATTTTCGATAGCTTTATGGAGACATAATTGAAATAAGCTGCATATATTTAAAATAATATGATAAGTTTTGACATATATATACAGCTGTGAAATCATTAGCACAATATGCCTCACCCCCAGAAGTTTCCTTGTGCCCTTTCCCAAGCAACCACTGATCTACTCTCTGCCATAGATTAGTTTGTTTAGATAATTAATTTAGATAGATTAGTTGGTATTTTCTAGAATTTTATATCAATATAATCAAACACCATACTCTTTTGATGGAGGAAGTCTGTGCTTTTTCAATCATCATAATTGTTTTGAGTTTCATCCATGCTGCTGCATGTATCACAGTTCACTCCTTTTCATTTTTGAGTAGCATTCTATTGTATGGAAATAACACAATGTTGACATATTCATCTGTTGATGGAAATTTGAGTTGCTTCCAGTTTTGGGCTGTTACAAATAAAGTTGCTATGAACATTCTTACAAGTCTTTGTATGAACATGTGCTTTCTTTTCTCTTGGGTAAATACACATGAAACACCTAGATCACATGGTAGGTATATGTTTAACATTTATATTATTATATTATTATTTTGTGTTATTTTACATTCTCAGCAGCAGGCTATGAAAGTTTCAGTTGTTATGCATTCTCACCAAATCTTGGTCTGGTCGTCAGTCTTCATACTTTCAATTTCATTTAATAGATGTGCAGTGGTATCTAATTGTATTTTTCATTTGCATTTCCTTAATGGCTAATTATATTGAACATCTTTTTGTGCGCTTGTTTGCCACTAGCATATATTCGATGAAGTGTCTGTCAAAACATTTTGCCCGTGTTTTAATTGGGTCATTTGTTTTCTTACTATTGAATTTTGAGAGTTCTTTATATATTCTGAATACAAGTATTATATCAGACATATGCTCTCAATATTTTCTCCTAGTCTGTGGTTTCTCTTTTCATTCTCTTAAGTGTCCTTTGAAGAGCAAACGTTTTTAACTTTGTTGAAGTCCAGTTCATTAATTTTTAATAGATGATGCTATTGATATGGTACCTAAGAAATCTTTGCCAAATCCAAGGTCACAAAGATTCTCTTCTAGAAGTTTTAAAGTTTTAGTTTTTACATTTAGGTCTAGGATAAATATTGAATTAATTTCTGTATATGGTGTGAGTTATCATAGACCAAAGTTTTTTTTTTTTTTTCTTTTTGCACAAGGTTATCCAGTTGTTTCAGTACTATTTGTTAACATGCTCTCTTTCTGCATTGTTTGTTGAATGCAGAACAAACTTATATTTGTTTGAAATATAAGTTGTTGATAATCGGGTGTCTATATATGTATGAGTCTGTTTTTGAACTCTGTTCTATTTCATTGATCTTTTTGTCTGTCTTGATGATAATCCCTTACTTTACTACAGCTTTAACTCTCTTGACTACTACAGCTTTATAATAAGTTTTGAAATCGGGTAGTATAATTCGTCCAAAATTGTTGTTCTTCAAAGTTGTTTTGGCCGTTTGAGGTGTCTTGCATTTTCTTATAAATTTTAGAATTTAATTTTTATTTTCTATAAAAAAAAGGCCTGTTGAGACTTTGATTGCAAGTATGCTAAATCTATAGATCAATTTAAGGAGAATTCATATCTTAATTATACCAAGTGTCTTGTTTAATTTCTCTCAGCAATATTTTGTAATTTTTGGTGTACAAGTCTTTCACATCTTTTGCCAGATTTATCTGTTTCATATTTTTGGTGCTATTAAAATGTTATTGTTTATTTAATTTCAATTTCTCATGGTTGCTAGTACAGATTCTTACCAATCTACAGTGGGTTTATGTCCCAATAAACCCATTATAAATTGAAAATGCGTTTACTACACCTAACCTCGTGAACACCATAGCCTAGCCTAGCTTACCTTAAACGTGCTCAGAACACTTACATTAGCCTATAGTTGGGCAAAATCATTTGGGAACACAGTACCCTTTAGAATATTGGGTCTTGACCTTCATGCTTGCACGGAAGACTAGGATTTATGTCTCACTGCCACTGCCCAGCATTGCGATAGACTATCATACTGTTTTCTACTAAATGTAGATTGTTTTCACATTATCCTAAATGTAAAAAATTGTAAGTCAAATCATCATAAGTCAGGGACTATCTATAAATAGAAATACCAATAATTTTTGTATATTGATCTTATATCCTGAAACCTAGTCGTTAAACTTGGTTTTAGTTTTAGTAGCTTTTTTTCTGTAGCTGCAGTTGGGTTTTCTACACAGATGTTCATGTTGTTTAAGAATAAAAAGTGTTTTATTTCTTCCATTCCATTCTGGATGACATTTATTTGTTTTCTTTGTTTGATTATACTGGCTAGAACTCTAACTCAATGTTGAATAGAAGTGGTGAGAGCAAATTTTTTTTCTTGTTACTGATCTTAGGGGGAAATCGTGTAGTCTTTCACTATTAAGTATGATGTTAATGGTAGATATTTTTTTTGCACGTGCCATGCCTACATTCATTTTTTATTGCTGCATAACAAATTACCTTAAAACAGCAATTTATGCTGGGAGTAATGGCTCATGCCTATTATCCCAGCACTTTGGGAGGCTGAGGTGGGTGGATCACTTGAGGTCAGGAGTTTGAGATCAGCCTGGCCAACATGGTGAAACCCCGTCTCTACAAAAAAAAAAAAAAAAAAATACAAAAGTTAGCTGGGCATGATGGCACATGCCTGTAATTTCAGCTACTCGGGAGACTGAGGCAGGTGAATCGCTTGAACCAGGGAATTGGAGGTTGCAGTGAGCTGAGATTGTGCCACTGCACTCCAGCCTGGGTGACAGATTAAGACTATGCCAAAAAAAAAAAAAAAAAAAAAAAGAGTCACCACTAGGTTTAGCCTACAATCTGGGGAAGGGAATACAAAGGAGGCAGGGATCATTGGAAGTTATCTTAGAGTCTGCCTGCCACAATTCCCTTTATCAAGTTGAGGAAGTTCCTTCTATTTGTAGTTTCCCAGGAGCTTTTTTTTTTTTTTAAATCAGAAACGTGTTGACTCATGTCAAGTGAATTTTATTTCTATGATCATGTGGTTTCATTTAGTTTTTAGTTTGTTTATATGGTGAATTTTGTAAGCTTGTTTGCATTTTCAAACATTAAACCATAACTGAATTCTTGAGATAAACTTCACTTTGTCATAATGTATTATCCTCTTTATATATTGGTGGTAAAATTTTGCTGATAATTTTTGTTTTTATGTTAATACAGTATAAGAGATATTGGTCTGTAGTTTTCTCTTCTTGTTGTGTTTGTCTGGCTTTGGTGTGAGTGTAATATTAGCCTCATAGAACCAGTTAGAAAGTAGTCCTTCCTCTTCAATTTCTGTTATGAGTTGTGTAAAATTAGTACTATTTCCTTCTTGTGTATTTGGCAGAATTTTATCAGTGAAGCCATCTAGGCCAGGAGTTTTCCTCGTGGGAAGGTTTTAAATTCCAAATTCAATTTTCTTAATAGTTAAGCCTATTCATTTCATTCATAGGTTCTCTATGACTTCTTGAGTAAGTTTTTGTAGTTTGTGTCTTTCAATAAATATTTCCATTTCATCTGAGTTGATATATTATTAGCATAAGGTCATTCATAATATTCCCTTCTTACCTTTTTAACATATGCAGGATCTGTAATATCACCTTTCTCATTGCTGATGTTGGTAATTTGTATTGTGTCTCTCCTTTTCCTGAACAGTCTGCCTAGAGGTTTATCAATTTTATCTTTTTTTTTAAAGAATGAACTCTTGATTTTATTGATTTCTGTTTTTGTTTTCTTTTTAGTTGATATATATTTTGATCTTTATTATCTCCTTTCTTATGCTTATTTTGCTTTTTTTTTTTTTTTTTTTTTTTTTTACAGTGGAAGCTGAGGTCATTGATTTGAGACCTTCTTTTCCAGTATATGAATTTCATGCTATAAATTTCTCCCTAAGTACTGATTTGGCAGCAGCCCATAAATTCTATGTTATGTTTTCATTTTCATCTAGCATAAAATACCTCATAATTTCTCTTTTTATTTCTTGTTTGATCCATGCATTATTTAGAAGTGTGTTACATTATTTAGTTTTCAAATATCTGGAGATTTTACAAATATCTTATTGTTATTGATTTTTAATTTAATTCCATTTTCATTAGAGAACTTAATTTGCCTGACTTACACATAATATTTTTAAATGTATTAATACTTGTGTTATATCCCTGAATATGGTCTAAGATGATAAATGTTCCTTGTTTACTTGAAAGAGAGGTTTTTTGATGTTCTTATTGAGTGGGTTGTTCTGTAAATGTCAATCAGGTGAAGTTGTTTGATAGTGTTGTTCAAGTCTTCTATACTCATGCTGCTTTTCTGTCTACTATCAATTATTGAGATAACTATTAAAATCCCCAAATATAATTGTATATTTGTCTATTTCTCCTTGCAGCTCTATCAGTTTTTTGCTTCATGAACTTTAAAACTCTCGGTGGGGCGCGGTGGCTCATGACTGTTATCCCAGCACTTTGGGAGGCCAAGGCGGGCAGATCACCAGAGGTCAGGAGTTCAAGAGCAGCCTGGTCAAGTTGGGAAAATCCTGTCTCTACTAAAATATTTTTAAAATTAGCCAGACATGGTGGAGGGCACCTGTAATCCCAGCTATTTGGGAGGCTGACACAGAACCTGGGAGGCGGAGGTTTCAGTGAGCAGAGATTGTGCCATTGTATTGGTGCCTGGGATTGTGCCTGGGAGTCACAGCAAGACTCTGTCTAAAAAAAAAAAAAAAAAAGAGAGAGAGAGAGAGAGCGATAAACAATCTTTGCAATAGTGTGGTTCCATTTTTCTCCTCTCATCTTTAATGTTATGGTTGTCATACATTTTACTTACACATACGTTATAAACTCCGTAATACATTGAGCTTGTTTGTTGGTTGATTTTGTTGTTTAAATAGTGAATTATCTTTTCAAGGTATTTAAATTATGAACAAAAGTTCTATAAATTTACCCAGGTAGTTATCACATTACCATGTCTAATGCTCTGCACTCCTTTGCGTAGATATATATTTCCTTCTAATATCATTGTTTTTCTGCTTGAAGGACTTAAACATTTCTTACACTGCAGGTCTGAATGCTGATGAATTCTTTCAATATTAAGTCAGAAAAAGCTTTCCTTTGCCTTCATTTTTGAAAGTTGGTTTTGACCAAATGTAGAATTACAGGTTGACACTTTATTATTTTCCAGTACCAGTACAGATGTTGCTCCACTGTCTTCAAGTTTGCATTGTTTCTGACAAGAAATATGATGTCATTTGGATCTTTATTTATCTGTGTATATCTTATTTTTTCTGGGTCCTTTAAAATTTTTCTATTAGTCGGTTTGATAAATTTGATTATGAGGTACCTGGGAATAGCGTCCTTACATATTTTTTTGTGTGTTTGGGGCTCTTTGAGCTTCTTCAATCTCTGCATTTATAGTTTTCATCAAATTTGGAAAACATACACCTATTTATTTCTTCAGAAAGTTTTCCTCCTTTCCTCTCTTTTAGGGACTCCAGTTACATATCTCTTAGGTTGCTTGAAGTTATCCCACAGCTCACTGAATCTTTCTTCCTTTCTTCCTTTCCTTTCCTTTTTTTTTCTTGAATCTTTTTTCTCTAGATTTTATATTTTGGACAGTTTCTGTTGCTATGTTCTAAAGTTCACTAATTTTTATTTATGCCATTTCTAATCTTCTGATAATTCCATTTAGTGTATGTATTTCATCTCAGACATCATAATTTTCAAGGCACTTTCTATGTTTTCTCATGCATCGTTTATTTCTTCTATTTTTCTACTTAACCTTTTGAGCATATAGAATACAGTAATAATAACTATGTTAGAGTACTTATCTGCTGATTCTAACATCTGTGTCAGGTCTGGGTTCAATTTGATCAATTGGTTGTTTTCATTCTGATTTTTTTTCCTGCTTGCTTTCATGCTTTTTTTTTTCTTTGATTTGATGCCAGTTATTGTAAACTTTGCTGGGTTTTTTTTTATTTTTATTTTAAGTTCAGGGATACAAGTGCAGGTTTGTTACACATGTGAACGTGTGTTATGGGGATTTGTACAGATTATTTCATCACCCAGGTGTTAAGCCTAGCACCCATTAGTTATTTTTCCTGATCCCCTCCCTCCTCTTACCCTCCACATTCCAACAGGTCTAGCGTGTGTTGTCTCCCACCAGTGTGTCCCCGTGTTCTCATCATGTAGCTCCCACTTATAAGTAAGAACATGTGGTATTTGGTTTTCTGTTCACGCATTAGTTTGCTAAGGATAATGGCCCCCAGCTCCAACCATGTCCATACAAAGGACATGATCTCATTCTTTTTTATGGCCGCACAGTATTCCATGGTGTATATGTACCACATGTTCTTCAGGCTTCTGGATATTTTTGTATTCCTGTGTGATCTTAAGCTTTATTCAGGGATACAATTAGGTTACTTAGAAACAGTTCAGTCTTTTCAGGTAGCACTTTTAGTATTTGTTAGATAATTCTGGTGTGGTGTTCGATCAGAGCTCATTATTCCCCACTACTGAGGCAAGAACTTCCTGAGTACTCTACCCAGTGCTCCACGAGCTGTGACTTTTTCAGCCTGGCTGGTGATAACACAGTATTCTTGGCTCAGTGTGAATGCCAGTCACTGCTATCTGTAATTCTATCTAATGGGTATTTCCCCAGCCTCAGGTGGTTTATTTATACATGTGTTTTGATCAATACTGTACTAAGCACTTGAGCAGAATGTTCTGAAAGTCTTCAGGTCCCTCTCTCTATGCACCTCTCTCCTCTGGTACTCTGTCCAGCTATCTCTAGTTGCTGTGATTTCCCCAGACATTCAGCTCTGTCTCAATTCAGTGAGTCCATCAGGCTTTGTCTAGGTTTCCCTTTCTGCACCACAGCATGTAAACTCTCTCAAAATGGTAAGTTGTGACAATCAAAAGTTTTACTTCATTTGTTTCCATCTCTCATGGTCTGATTTCCAGTTACTTGAACATAGATGTTTCACATATTTTGTTTGTTTTCTGTGGTTGTTTCAGGTGGGAATATAAATCTGGTCCCTCTTACTCTATCCTGCCCAGAAGTGGAAATATGATCCTTTCATAAAATAAAGAATGGTCCTAAGATTTGAGAACTCCAAAAGGACTTATGTTGCAGTAAGTGGTAAAAGTAGTATTTATATCAATTGTTTTTATTCTTGTTTCAAAAACATGATCTTAGAAACATCTATAGATGTTTCTATAGACGGAAACAACATCTATAGATGTTTCTATAGACGGAAACAACATCTATAGATGTTTCTATAGACGGAAACAACTTAAGTAGGTGCGTCGAGTGTCGTAAGCTATTA
>CAUYLG010067098.1:0-38443 GCA_963573385.1 Cacajao melanocephalus
GCCTGGGCAATAGAACAAGAATCCCGTTCTCTCTCCCTCTTTCTCTTCCTCTTTCTTTCTCTCTTACATTCTTTTTTTTCTTTCTTTCACTCTCACTTTCTTTCCTCTCTTTTTCTTTCTTTCAAAAAAAAAAAAAGAAGTTATAAAAGGTTTATGGAAATCTTAACTTGTGTGGTCAAAAGCTGGCTGAGATTGAATGGATTTATTCATAAGGTTTTTTAGATTTGGTATTGATAATACACACATACAAAAGTAAAATTTGTTTTTCTCTTTTGAATACTATGCTTCTTCACCCTTTGAATAAACTGCAGGAAAGTGAGTGGAGAGAAAGAGAGACAAATTATGTTTCATGCTGTCTTGATTATTGGAAAAATCGAATCTCCTCTAAAAGAGTAAAAAAAAAAAAGTTTTTTTTTTTTTTGGTTTTTAAACTCTTAATTATCACTTTAGCTAAATAAATGTTTATTATTTTTACAGTAATCTGTGTACCTATTTTGATTGCTTTAAACTTTTGATATATTTGACAAGCTTCTGAAAATCAAACTTCAGATTGTAAAATTATGTCTTTTTAACCTGAAACTAACTTTGAGATATCACAAAGGACCCCTGAAATGTCCAAAAGGGAGACACTAAATAGGCTTATTTGATATGTTAAATTATATGGGAAGCATTGTTAAATAAGAAATGATTTTTTACATTCTTTGAGTTATATTTTTTGGCTATGTTATTAATATGTATTCCAAAATTGTATGAGAGTTCTAAAATTCTGATATATGTTGGTATATGTGATCAGTGATAATTATGGTTCTTACGTTAAATTATTGTAAGGCACAAAAATAACCAAATATTCTAGTCAATTGGGTTTTTAAACGTGACCATTTTAAGTCTCATTAAATCTGATGTATTTTCTTACTTCTGATGTATTTACTAACTTTTTATAAGCAAGTGAAATCCTAGAGTGTTATGTCTTCAAGGATTTTCATAGAAAGGATAGAAAGAAACCTGATAAGCACTCTCGAATACAGGCTTCTGATAACTTTCGATTCATATTATTTGAGTAACTATTTCCAAATGGGTAAGTATTCCCATAACAGTAATAAAGAGATTTACTGGTTTATGAAACTGCTAACCTAATCAAGACAACAATTAATTGAATATCAAGGAAATACTTTGCTAGAATTTCATGCTAAATCATCCAGTTCTGAAATTAAGATATGCAATTTGAATAAACTCCTTGGTCCAAGTCAAATTACCTAAATTAACCTATTTAATAAACAATGCTATGCTCCTGAATTGGAGGAACAAAATCGATATTTAAGAAGATATAAATCCAGTGTTAACTATGATATATAATATATAAATATGTTTTATATAATGACGGTTCTAAATTTCTAAAATGGTTTATGACCAATGTTTGGTTTGTCAAATCTATAATCCTGGGAAGACATTCAAAACTTCAAATATATCTCTGCTACCTGATGGCCCATTTGAACATTTATAAAGTGATTTCATTAAATTGCCATTTTCAATGTATATTTTCTAGTTGTGTAGAAGCTTTCCCATGTATGCAAGAAGGTGAATGCTATAACATTCCCCTCAGAGCTACAAGGTTTTTAGAAAATGTGTTTTTCCCTCATAAGGCATTCCTGGAGAGACCGCCAGCTATAGAGGCACTTGTTTCAATGGACAAGTTGTAAAGCATGTAAATTAAATGTTTTAGATACAATAGCATTCGATAAAGCTAACAGAATACAATCAGATCAACTTCCAGTGGAAAACATAAGTTAGTCCCTTATGAAATAGTCACTGGAAGGCTTATGACACTAATAATAGAACCTCATGTATCTTACACTCCTAAACTCTGATATGACTAAATGCTGCAATGCTTTAATGCATTGTGTCAGAATGTATTTTCACCAGGTAAAACAAGCTTTTCATGATATACTGACTGAGGATAATCAAACCTTTCATGTTCTAGAACCCAGAAACTGGTCTTCTGGAAATGACATCAGAGAAAGACTGCTCTTGCCATGCATATTGCAAGGGTCTATTGCCATGTACATTGCAAGGGTCCATCTTGCAATTCAGAAGGGGCCCTCCAGACTCTTAGAATGATACACCCATTGCAGACCTTAAGGTAAAGCTAACAGGGGAAGTTTCTTTCCAGAAGCAGATGGCATCCTAGATATGAACAACTTTCCAAGGATCATGGATCAATACTTCCCTGCCATCATAAGCCTCCTACCACTCTTAATTTTTTCCCTGCCTGTGCCTCTATGAACAATGGGACTGTAAAAAGGGTATTGTGTACACTTATGGGGCATAATTTTATTTGTGGAGGATTTTGCAGCCAATCTTATAGATGAGCAACTTTATGCTTTGATAGATGGAAGATGAAGTTCCCACGGTGGGCTAGGAATTTTAATGGTATTTTTGTTGCTCCATATAGATAAACAGAACGTAGGTCCACTCTTAACCTACATCATAGGTTAAAGAAACATCACCTGGGGCTTTCACAGTTCTGGATGATCATTTGCTAGGGCTCTTTTTCTATGATTTAGAGTAAAGATAAATGAGGCAATGATTAGAGATCCCTCATAAAAGTCTCTATAAAATATACTACTGCAAAAGCTATTATTGTACGACAGAATTCTTTAAGTTATTTAGCTAAAGTTGTACTAGATAATAGAAATGCTCTTGATTACTTACTGGCTGCACAAGGAAGAACCTGCAGCTGCTAAAACGTTTTGTTGCAAATGAATGAATGCAGTGGATATTAAAGAGAATAATTGTAGGAGATTAACAAATAAGTTACTGGATTAAAATGAGTAGACACTTCATATAACTTATCTTTGATTTATTCAGTTTTAATTGGTTTGGTTCATAGATATCCTGTCTAGGGAACATGCTCCAAACTCTTGATATTATCCCCTTGGTAATAATAATAATAGTCTCCCTAATGCACCATGTCTTCTCAAAGTTTTAAATGTTTCTATGCAGCCATTCATAGAGTATCAGATGGTCTCTCTTTGACTGGAACAGCAGAAACTCAGAGAAATGAATGGACTATGAGAACATGTAACTTAGGTAGGATGTGCTAAGACTGAAAATGCAAAATGATGTAACTAGAAATAATGTTAAAACCCTAAGTTTTGGCCACATTCTAATCCAGGTGAGAACCTGATCAAGAGGTGGGAATTGTTAGACAAAATTATTGGAATCTATTGTTCTGGAGTAAACTCCTGCACTCAGCCCTAACAGACCAGACTAAACCAAAATGCAGTAATTCATGCTAAATGCTGCATAGTCAAACTGAGACTGTAAAGAAGTTGACTGATCGCAAAACAGAACAGTATTTTTTTTTCCTGAAAACAGAATATTCCAGCATAATAAGAAAGTCCCCTCTACACTAACCCTTAAAAAGAAAAAGTAATCTTAAGTAATCAGCTTTTTTTAAAAAAAATTGTTATGTTTCCTTTTCTCACCTTGCAAAACCCACTGTTCTGCTATTTCCCAAGGGGATTTCAGACGAAACAAATCCATTTATGATGATAACAGGGTAGCATCAATACCTTAAGTTTTGGTTAACCTCTCAAATTGAGAGGAATTTTCCATTTAACTTAAATTTAGCTTAAAGCTGCCTCCTTTCATACTTTAAGTACAGCCTAAAAATTTCTCCGTATATAGTGAATTATAAGCAGTTAGGTTATGATTATATAATTGCATAGGATTTATAAACAGTAATCTTCTCCTGTACTAATCACAAAGTTTTGGCTAATCACAGGTGGCCAACTGATCAAAATGTGTTCCATTAAGGCAAATGCTGAGCTGTAACCATTCCAGCTGTTTCTCTATCATCTCACTTTTGTTTTCTGTACATCACTTTCCTTTTTCTGCCCATAGATATTATCTGACCATGTGACAACCCCAGAGTCACTCTAAACGTATTCTTGTTCAGGGGGCTGGCTAATTGTCAAATTGTTCTTTGTTCAATTAAACTCTGAGAAATTTAATTTGTCTATAGTTTTTTTTTGTTTGTTAACTAGTTTTCTTTTAAGTAGACTAGTTTTCTCCATAATTCATTAATTTATTAACCTCGATGGGGTAATAAAATTTACATTTGTTGAACAACTGCTACACGTAGGTGTGGTGTGCTAGGTTTTTCTTCCAACAGTGATAGATAGTAAGGACATAAGCAAAGCTTTAACCCGAAAACGACTCTCTGTGGATTTGATTAATAAAGCCAATGATATGTTATAGCTATGCAGCTAATTCCAACTGCTGGATTTTCCTATTGACAGGACACAATCATTTCTGTTATCAGCCAGAATGAATTGGACTAGGTGTTGGCATCATAAACAATTGCAAATGAGATCACAAATCATTTCTGAAAGAGCCAAGCCAACCCTTGAGCTGAAGGTTTTTGCACTGAGATACAGATCTTCAGATTCTTTCTATAGAATCCATCTCCCCAGCTCATACCTTAACAAATCACCACAGGTCTCCTTCCTACTCAGCCCTCCCACCACTTGACAAAGCAAGGCTGATTGTTCTAGAAGCCACCTTTATCATTTTGAAGAGATCTTTGTATCTGCTACTTTGAAATTTTAATCCAAAGCATGACAGGATAAAACCAAAACACAGAAATAAGCACATTATAGTCACCAAATTCTTCAGAAAATTAAAGAAAAAGGCAACTACAGTTTAAATTTAACAAAATGTTCTTTTATAGCTGTCTCGACAGCTATAAAATACAAAGGTATCTGAAGTACAGTGTTTGGTAGATTTCAGATAACCTAGACTGAACATAGAGGCAGAGAAATGGGAAAATGATCAGTGCCCCTTGTCTTAGTTAATCCCCAAACCTAAGTGGCTACAAAGCCATCGTCCTTCTTGAAGCAAAAACGTTACTTTTTTAACTAATTTGTATTTTGAGTCTTATTCTTCATTTAAAGATGGTTACCAATGATAATGAGCAAATAAATCTCCTAAACATTCATAAAGCCATAGGGCAAATACTGCATATACTTTGCTATGTGTCCTTTATCTCTTTAAAACTAAAAATTCAGAGAGATTTTTGTTCTGTGTTTATTTTTTTAAGTTAGGTATATTTTAAATGTGGTTGGATTAAAGTAAACTTTTTATCAGCAACAGCCGATGCTACCATATCAGCTCTTAAGCTATTCCTAAGAGAATAAAAGTAGGAAATGAATGAACAAACCAACAACAGCAACAGCTAGCCCTGAAGGTTTAAAACAATAAAGTAAAACTAAAAGCCTTAGTATTCTAGAGTGTTTACTTTCTTCAAACTTTTTCTTTTTTTGAAGTAATACTTAACAAAGCTACTATGTCAAAAACAAGAGGCAATTCTCTAGAAAGCTATATAATGACAGTAAATTTTTAAATAAGAAAATGGTTATACAGAAGCACAAGGCTTCAATATTTGACACTAAATGTGGCATTCAAACACTTAGTCAAAAGTGAGTTCATTCCTCCTTTTCTTTGGAAACTCAGAGCCATGCATGAAGTAATATTTTTCTGGCTATAGCTTATTGGGAGACGGGTGAACATTTCACCAAGTAAGAATCTATCTTTCTTTTCTTCTCACTGTACTGCGTTTTTTGTTTCCCTCCTTTCCTTCCCCCCAGTTCATCAAAGGGTTTGCTCTATGCTCATTAGCTTATTTCATGCATGTGACAGAGAAGAAAACTAAAGTTTGGAAGTAAAATATTTCCTTTTCCAACTTTTATCTTCCAGAAGCCTAAGCACTTTGGGCATTTAGATGATTTTCACAGTGAGATAAACATGACAGAATTCCTGCTTGTATATAGTCAAATAATCGTGGCCAGAAACACTAGGAGAGCTTTTCTCCAATCTATAAAGAGATTCCCTTGGCTGGGTAGTGGGTAAGAGAATGGGAGATTCAGAGCTTGCCAGAGTCAATGACCACATACATGCTACATCCAGGAAAAAGCTGGCCATCCCCAAGCAGGCCAGCCTGGGGACCGCAGACCGCCTGGCGATACCTAACTAGACCCAAGTATTGCAAAGGAAAAGAGCAATGGGAGGAACATCATTGGGTACCCAGGGCTATGAGGTAGCTGAGCCATAGTTTACAGGACTATGCTTCCCTCCTCTGCTCTTAGCCATCACATAAGCAGCCTTGACTGCGACCTCTGCCAGAGGACACACCAAATATCCTTCCTGCCAAACCTACTGAAAATATTTAAATGAAGCAGTGTTTTGTCTAGGGTAAATACCCGAGGTTGGTCGTCTCAAGCCAGGGAAATGAAGGATGTGGACACACAAGAAGTGAGTTTAAGAGAGGAGGTTTAACAGGCAAAAGAAAGAAAAAAGTGAATAGCTCTTTCTCTTGAAGAGAAAGAGGGACTCCCAAGTAGGACTTCTGGTTTCGGGGTAAAATGCATGGGGTTTTATAGAAGAGCTTGAGGGGGCGGTATCTCATTTACATAGAGCCTGAGAGATTGACCGGATCAGGTATGATGTTTGCATAGCACCAGTAGAAGCTGGCCATCCCACCCTGATCTTTTATTATGCAGATGGGTTCCCTACCTGGCCAGTGCCATGTCGTCTGTTCGTCCCTCTACACATGGTTGACAAAGAAAAGGGAAGATGGAGCCACCAAGTTGAACATGCCTGGCCTCCAGGTAGCCTTTTCCTCTTGTCACGGTTGCCAGCATTCACCTATGCAAGCTTTTAGTTTCCTTATCTATGCTTGCAGCTTGATTTTTCAGGCTGCTTTTTGTTAGAAAAGAAATGATTTTAGGGCTGCTTCTTATTAAAAGGAAACCTTACCAAGGACTTTCTTACCCTCACTATCTGCCTGAATAATTTCTTTTTAACTCCTATGTTATTAACAATGGACAGCACCTTGCCCAGTGAAAACCAAGCAGTTTCTTCATTCATTCATTCATTGATTCATTTATTCACTTTAATTAATTCAACAGATATTTACTGAATACCTACTACTATTGGGAACTTTTGTAGGCACTGGGCAGAGAACTCGTCTTTATGGCTCTTCCACCCTTTTGGGGAAACCGCCAATAAACACATAAATAATATAGAGCATGCCAGAAAGCCATAAGTGCAATAAAGAAAAATAAGGATTGGAGATTGGAAAGGAAAAGGAGACGCTTCTAAACACAGGCTGGTCAGGGGAGGCAGCTGTTAGCAAATGACTTGCAATCTAATTGCAGGGAGGGATTGGTAGAGGAGAGGAACCTGGTGGAAGAGGAAGAGTGGTCCTGGCAGAGGGGCAACAAGTGCTGGGTAAAGACCCGAGGCCTGAGCATGGGTGGGTCTGTAGGAGGAACAGCAGGGAGGTCTGTGGGCCCAGAGAGAAGGAGTCCATGCGTGAGGGTTACAATAAGTGTTTTGTATTTCATTCAAGGTGCTTTAGGAAGCCATTGGAGAGTGGAGAGGTGAGAGATGACATTTAACAGATCACTGTGGACCATGAGTCTCCAGGTTGACAATGCTGTAGGCAGTGTTTTCCATCTACTTAACTGACCAGGAAAGAGGTGGAAGGACATCTTGGGTCCCACAGTGCTTCAACTGAGGAATGCTGAGCTGGGCGTGCTTCTTTTTGTTGTTGCTGTTGTTTTGTGTTTTGTTTTGAGACAGGATTTTGCTCTGTTAGCGAGGCCAGAGGGCTGTGGCATGATCTTGGCTCACTGCAGCCTCTGCCTCCCAGGTTCAAGTGATTCTCCTGCCTCAGCTTCCTGAGTAGCAGGGATTAGAGGCATGCAACTACCATGCTTTTCTAATTTTTGTAGAGATGGGGTTTCGCCATGTTGGCCAGGCTGGTCTCAAACTTATGAGCTCAAGTGTTCTACCCGGCTCAGCTTCTCAAAGTGTTAGGATTACAGATGTGAGCCCCACGCCCAGCCTGGGCGTGCTTCTTGAAGGCACCTTGGTGCTTCCTCTGCACCTGCTTTTTACAAAGTGAGATGTTTTTCAACTATATGTTACAAATTATGGGAGAACTATGGGGCAAAGTGTTTAGAAAAAATATGTTACTGATATTTTTAAAGTCTCTAGATTGGGAAATCTCAAAATTTGGAAGTAAGTACTTACAGTCTGATTTTTCACCCTGGACTAAGTCTTCCAGGCCTATGGGAGAGATTAAAGACATAATTACTTCATCCTTCATTTACTTCTCCTGTTGTTTAAATCAATGGTGAAATCAATAATCTCATTCTTTTTCAAGGCCATTGAACATTGGTTAATTTCTGACACAGAAAGTGTGGTAGCAACGTGACTTACCTGACACTTGAGAAGCATTCATAGAATTACTGAAGCTCAGGGCCTGGTTTCCTTCTTTAACCCACAATAAAGAAGTCTCTGTATGAAAATGGGCAGAAGAGTCTGTACCAAGAATAATGGAGAGTATAACATTAATTACTAGAAATTTTCTTCAGATCTGGTTTGTAATCCCAAAGGACTAAAAACATTGTATTTAAGAATTATGATACATAATAGCTCAAGGTATTATATGTGGAAGTGAAGCTATAACTGAATGAGGCCAATGTATAAAAATAGGAAAGTTACTGAAACATATTTTGGGGGTTTGGTAGAGATTGGAACGACTTCATTGACAGAATCCCAGAAAATCCCTGCTGAGCATGGTGGCTCAAGCCTGTCATCCCAGTATTTTGAGAGGCCACAGCTGGTGGATTGCTTAAGCCAAGGTGTTTGAGACCAGCCTGGATAACCTGGCAAAATCCCATCTCTACCAAAAATACAAAAATTAACCAGGCGTGGTGGCATGTTCCTGCAGTCCCAGCTACTCGGGAGGCTGCAGTGGGAGGATTGCTTGAACCTGGGAGGTGGAGGTGACAGTGAGCCTTGATGGTGCCACTGCACTCCAGCTTGGGTGACAGCTTGAGACCCTGTCTCAAAAAAAAAAAAAAAAAAAAGAAAAAGAAAAAAGAAAAATCCTCATGATCTCCTGCAGGACAGTTTTTTGAATAGCTTTGGATCAGCCAATTCTCTCCCCTCTTTCTTACTTGTAGTTCTCAAGAATACCTTTACAATTGCTGGGAATGCAAGAATACTCCTCCCTGAGATAGGGAGGAGCTGGCTAGAAAAGCCCAGGCTCTCATCTAGTCTTCTAGAAACAGGAAGTCCTTCAGTGCCTTAGCCTAGCATATCATTAACTCCTGAAGCATAAAACCCAGGGCGTGCTGATTTCTGGGGTCCCTCTACTGCTGTGCAAGTGGGACATGCACATATGAGATGCCATCCACTGCAGGTAGCTTTCCTGAGCCTTGTGGATGAGCTTCTTATGACTTCTTGGCTTATGTTGCCCCTTGCTGCCTATCTGTAAGTAGTAAGTCGGCTTCATGTAAGTTGGTATGGGTGTTCTATCTCACTGGACTCAGGCAAGCTGGTGATCTGTATACAGTGAACTCATTTTCATCCCCACTGTCATCCATTTGTGAGAAATATAAACATAGACACTAAGTAATGATAACCAGAGTGCTGGGAAAGTCACCTTGAAGAGAACATACCAAGTGAGTTTTAGAAATCTATCTTGAAAGGGAGAATTTTAATGTATTTTATAGGCATCACTGTCTTGGTACCTCATCTCAAGGCTTGTTGGCTGAGGGCACTTTTAGCACCTGGAGGTACTTGGAGTGTAGAAGGGAAGTGTGATGTTGTGAAATGTATATTTGGTCTTCATCCCGGTCCCTTGGTATACATATTCCAAAATCCTTGGACTCTCAGAAGTGATAAGTGTCTTTTAGTACGCCGATGAGTTGATTGATGGCTAGCAGCCCCTTAGGTGGCTTCAATATGGGGCTGGTCATAGGAAAGACCAAGGCAGGATTAGAGGTTTGAGACTTTCAGCCTCCCCAGCAACTTGCAGGGAGGAGAGAGGAGCTGAAGAATAAGTTGATTACCAATGGCCAATGATTTGATCAATCATGCCTGTGCAATGAAGCTTCCATAAAACCCCTAAAGGACTGGGTTAGGGAGTTTCCAGAGAGCTGAGCACATAGAGGATCCTAAAGGGTGGTCTACCATGGGAGGGCATGGAAGCCTTGCACTCCTTCCTTCTCCCATACCTCATCCTGTGCACCCTTCACATGTATTCTTTTAATATTCTTTAATAAACTGAACGCATATGTGTGTTTCCCTGAGTGCTGTTAGTTGCTCTAGTAAATTAATCGAAACTGAGGAGGGGGTCATGGGGTCTCTGATTTATATTGGGTTAGTCAGAACCACAGGTAAAACAACCTGGAGCTTGTGTGTATAGGTATGGGCAGTCTTGTGGGATTGAGCCCTCAACCTATGGGATCCACTACCATCTCCAGGTAGGTAGAGTCAGAACTCAATTGGAGGATGCCTAGCTGGTGTCTGTTGCAAAACTGATTGCTTGCTGTTGGTAGAGAGAAATCCCCTCACATTGGATCACAACAGTCTTCCGTGTTGATTGTTGTGGTTAAAGAGCAGAGGAAAAACAATTTGTTTTTTCCATCACAGAGGCAGGGTGGAAATGCAAAGGAATGACCACCCACAAATGAGGTCTGGGAGTCGGTGGTAACTCCGGAACTCATTCATGGGTGGTTGGCTTCTTTGGCCAACACTGGGGCAGTTCCAAGACAAGCCCCACACAGTTTCTCCGTGAATCCTCAGTGGGGTTGAGCTCAGGGCAGTAACTGCTCCTTATCACCTATTTTCTTGGCTTGCTTTCATTCCCTGCCTTATTTCCCTACTTTCTCATGGTGTTTCATACGATTATCTCCCAGGTAAACTTCTTGCTCTTAAACCCATGTCAAATTTGTCTTTCAGGGAACCCAAACGATTACTATGGTATATCCCATGCCATAGCCAGAGATACCTCTTAATAGGCAACGGGGTCAAAAACTTTCCGGAGCTTTTAAACCGTAAGACCTGAGATGTTGATGGAGGAGGTCAATCCTCCATGGGCAATGAAGCTGGTGAGCCAGAAGAGAGAGTTGCTTGGCTCAGTTGCTTCTGTTTTGACATGGGCTTCAAACTTTTATCCAGAGAAGCTGTTATTTGAATAAATAACATGATACCTAGTTTGATAATGTGGGATTAAGGCAGAAACACCTTTCCTTTTTTTTTTTTTCTTATAGAGCTGTCTATGTATTTCTTGTGACCAACATCCCATTTTGACTGTTCTTTCAGTTTAGCTTGAAACAAGAAAAGAAATATCAGGGACAGTTTGCACGCGGCAAGACACTTATTCTTTCAACATTGTCGTTTTTGTTCCTGGCACTGCGCTAAGTTCTGTAGAAAGCAGTGAACAAGACAGATTCACACCCAGCCCTGATGGAGCTCAGAATCTGGTGGAAGGCAGATGTGAATGAATCATTGAAATTACATGCGGTGATTGTTTTGAGGGAGGAAATAAAAAACAGTAGGAACAGCTGAAGGAGTATGTTTAATGTGTGAGTCAGGGAAGTCTTCCCAGCTGAAGTTGAGATCTGAAGGTGACTAGGATTTATCCATTCCAAATAGGAAGTTAAAGCTGGGGGTGGGTGTGAATAGCAGATGTAAAAGATTTTAGGATTGGAAGGCTCCACACAGCCTGCAATCTATCATTAATCCATCCAAATTCTCTGCCTCTAGCCTTGTTTCTTTCTGAACTTCAGCAAGGATGACCTTATTCTTGATCCTGGGATGTGCAGTAGTTCAACCTGCCTCAGTGTCTTCCTGCATTTGGGTTTTCTCTCTGGAAAGTTCTTCCTCACACTCATCTTTTGAATCTTACCTCAAATGTCATTTGGTGGTGGTTGAAACCTTTCTGACTTCCAGACTAAGATAAAATCTTCTGTTAAATGCTGCTTTAGAAACTTGTACTTTTCCTCCATAGCTCTTACCATAGTTTTGTTCATATATTTATGCATAGGGTGATTTGTTTAATCATCTGTTTAAAAGCTGCTCCGTACAGTAGACTATAGACTCCATTGGGACAGGGGCTGGTTCAGTTTTGGTTGTCACTTCATCCCCAAGACATAGTTTAGTAATGAGCACATCATATACACGCAGGAAAGTGATGGGATTCAGTTTTTACTGATTGGATATACACGTGTTGGGGAGGTAACCAGCATTTAAAAGCAAAGGGAAAGGGCCAACCAGGAATCCCACGTTATCCTTGTGTGTATATTAATGCTGCTGCTGACACAGGAGACCCTGCCTCAGCACTTGATATTGGTTATAAGGCAGATCATGGGGACTAATAAGGAGTCTACCTCTGTCTCATTAAGAGTGCTGACATTTTATCAGGCAGAACTATCAAGAAATTAGCAATAGTGTTTTCAGGGGAAGTGAATTGGCACTGTGAGATTTTGGCTAGAAAATGTTTAGATTTAGTTAATCTGTGGAGAGTCTTGCAACTAGGGGGGTGATGGTAGACAGTGACAGATCATCAGGCATTAGATTCTTGTAAAGAGCATGTAACGTAGATCCCTGGCATGCACAGTTCACAATACGGTTTGTGCTCCTATAAGAATCTAATCCTACTGCAGATCTGACAGGAGGTAGAGCTCAGATAGTAATGTGAGTGATGGGGAGTATCTGTAAATACTGATAAAGATTTGTTTGCTTATCTGCCACTCACCTCCTGCTGTGTGGCCCAGTTCCTAAGCCACGGACTGGTGCAGTAGATCCCTGTTGTAGCACATCAGATGATAGCAGCCTCCTCCTGCTTGGTCTCCTGTTTCTTCCTTTTTTCCGCCCAGAAGCCAGAGTAACCCTTTTCAGCAGGAAGTCAGATCTTCCCCCTGGGCTGCCCTGAATTCCTCACCGGTTTTCCATCTCCCTTGGGATCACATGGTCGTGTATTCTCTATGGGACTCCTCCTTAACTCACTCCTTGCCTGCCACAATGCTGACATCCTAGCTGCTTCTTGAACATGCTGGAAGGTTCCCTCTGCATGGCCTTTCTACTTGCTGCTACCTTTGTCTGAAATACTCTGAGGTCAGTGCTCAAATGTTCCGTTTCCTGCTTACCCAAGTAAATGAGAAATCCACTTCTTATTTCTGATCTTTCCTCTCTTATTTTTCTACATAGCATTTATTTTCTAACTTACTATATATATACATAGATATTACTTAGATAGCTGATTGTCTGTAGTGCCTCACTAGAATATAAACTTATGAGGGCAAATATTTATGCTTTTTTTTTTTTAAACTGTTTTGTCCCAAAGACAGCCCAGAGTAGTGGCCAAGAGCAAAGACTCTAGGTTTGGATTTGGTCTCTGCTTCTTCCTTGCTATGTGGCCATGGGCCAGTAGCTTAACCACTAAGTTACTGCTTTTCTGTCACATGGAGATAGTAAGAGCATCTGCTTCACAAGGATAATAAGAGGATTCAGTAACTAATATCTGTAAAGTGCTTAGACCAGTGCCTGGCTCAAAACAACACTATTTGTGAAATAAATACATCACTCTATTTCCAGCATGTAAAATGGCACTCGGATCTTGGAAGGTGATCAACACACATGCATTGAATAAATGAATTTGTTTTGTTTGCGATCCCCAGGTGAGTTTACTATTACATTACAAAGAGACATCTGCTTGGAGTTGCTTCAGGAATGGTGGAAGTATCTGGGCAGATACTTTTTGTTTTTTGGAGACAGTGTCTTGCTTTCTTTGTCACCCAGGCTGTACAGTGCAGTGGTGCGATAATGGTTCACTTTAGTCTGATATTTCTGGGCTCAAGCAATTCTGCATCAGCCTCCTGAGTAGCTGGGACCATAGGTGAGCACCACCACACTTAGCTAATTTCCTAATTTTTTGTAGAAATAAGGCCTCACTGTGTTGCACAGGCTGGCCTCAAACTCCTGGCCTCAAACAATCCTTCTGCCTCAGTATCCCAAAGTGCTGAAGTTGCAGGTATGAGCCATCACACCTGTCCAGGTGTATTTCTATTGTTGTAAACAAGAGCACATGTCACAGAAGAGGGGGATGGTAAAGATCCCTGACTCACAAAGGTTGTGTGACACAATAAACAATAAATATTTGGTCTTTGTACCGGTTCCTGTCACAGAACTCCTAAATCCCTTGGAATTTCCTAAGTGATAGGAGCATCTTTTGTTATAAAGAAGTGACTCTTATTAGGTCCCTAGGTAGCTTCAGGATGGGGGCTGATTAGAGGGTGGCACTTTGAGCTCTACCTCACAACCTCCAGGATGGGAGAAGAGGTAGACATTGAGTCAATCACCAATGGTCAATGATAAATCAATCATGCCTCTTTAATGAGACCTTCATCAAAACCCCTGCTTCCAGGTGGGTGAACATGTGGAGGTACTGGGAGGGTGGAGCACCCAGAGAGGGTGTGGAAGCTTTTGGTGTCTGGAATGGGGAGAGGGGGGTGGTCCCTTGAGACTGAGTTCTTAACCCCTGGGGTCTGGCTAGACCTGGGTAGTTAGTGGAGTTGAGTAAATGGTAGGAAACCCAGTTGTTTGAAAAATTGGAGAATTGGTTGGTGTGGGAAAAACTTACCACACATTTGGTGTCAGAAATAGTCTGTGGGCAAAGAAGTTCAGAGGCTAGAATCTGTGACTTAGGCTATCCATATAAAGTTTGTTTGCACATGCTTGAAACACTTTATACTTATGAATTTTCTTTTAAACTACTTTGAGATGTAGGAAAGATTTTCCTCATTTTGCTAACGGAGAAATTAGATACAGAAACATAAAAAAAGTTTTAAAAATAACACTGAGCAGCCTTATTTGATTTTTCTGTAAAACCCATACATAAATTAACAAATGAATAAAGAACACACAAGGCAGGTACATCCTTAAATTCTGTAATCTACTATCTGTTCTTCATAGAGACTTGAGTTTTGGTATTTAAGTTTTAATTTTTCTAATGCACTTGATGGTTGAAGTTCCCTTCTTTTTGCTTTTTTATATTTTAGAATTAGGAACGGAAAATACTGACATAAATGGTAGAATGAAATGAGACCTGAGGGAGAATGAGTAACAAGACTATAGGGGAAATGGTCTTCCTCTCATGCAGTTTCTACTTTGAATTGCTTATTTTGCAATCTGTTCATCCAGTTAATTGTTCCTCTCAGCTTTTTTGCCTTCAGTTTATCTTCTCAAGGACTGAGACAGCATTTTTCCTACCAAAATCAATGCATCTTTCATTGGCAACAATAATCGTTGCAAAGCTAACTGTTACTGAGTTTAATGTCAAAACACTAAACTGAATATTTTGGACCATTTACTTGTCATAATAATTCTAGGAAGCAGGTACTATTTTTGTCCTTAGTTTATAGATGAAGTAGTCTGGGCTTTGAGAAGTCACATGCATGTTGTCACAGAGCTTGTTTCTGTAATTGTTTGTTTGTTGTTGTTGCTGTTGTTGTTTTTACGGGGTCTTGTCCCGCCACCCAGGCTGGAGTGTAGCAGTATAATCTTGGCTTACTGCATCCTCCACTTCCCAGGTTCAAGCAATTCTCCTACCTCAGCCTCCTGAGTAGCTGGGATTACAGGTATGTGCCACCACATCTGGCTAATTTTTGTATTTTTAGTAGAGATGGGTTTTCACCATGTTGACTAGGCTGGTCTCAAACTCTTGACCTCAAGTGATTTGCCTGCCTTGGCCTGCCAAACTACTGGGATTACAGGTGTGACCCACTATGCCTGGCCTTGTTCTCATAATTGTTACATGGTCTGATGTATTATTGGCAGAAAGAGAATTTTTCTCAGGAAACATATATGTATCTATCAGTGCAGATATACTTCGGCTGACTTCTTATAATCCAGGGGACTTGGTTTGATCCTTATGAGAGAGGCAGAGAGAAGTTTGCCGTGGACCTTTCTTCTAGTTTTAGGGAGAGCTGAGCGTTTTCTCGTCTCTGGGTGGCAACTGCCAGGTTAGGTATTTGTTGTGGTTTTATGACAAGGATATCAATCTGACTACAGCAATCTGTCTGAAGTAAATGAACTCTCATCCCAGTGCCTTAATAAAGCTTCACATCAGGCCATAAAGTAAAACAATAGAAAATCCACATGGTACATATACACCAGGGAATACTATGCAGCCATAAAAAGGAATGAAATCATGTCCTTTGCAGGGACATGGATGGAGCTGGAAGGTGTTATCCTTAGTAAACTAACATAGGAACAAAAACCAAACACCGCATGTTCTCCCTTATAAGTGGGAGATGAACAATGAGAACACATAGACACAGAGAGGGGAACAACACACACTGGGGCCTATTGAAGGAGGACAGGGAAGGGAGAACATCAGGAAAAACAGCTGATGCATACGTGGCTTAATGCCAAGGTAATGGGTGCAGCAAACCACCATGGCACACATTTACCTATGTAACAAACCTGCACATCCTGCATATGTACCCTGGAAGTTAAACTACAATTAAAAAGAAAATCCACATGGATGCTTCCCTCTTCCAGGAACACACCCCTTCTGCTGGAGTTCATTGCCTCATATGTGACTGGGGAGTCTCCTGTGGTATCAACAACCTCATTTTAACTTTTCTCTCTAACAGGGGTGTTCCTTTCTTATTTACCCTATTGCTGTTTAACCTGCTGGGATCTTGTCTAGTTCAAATATCATATACATTTCCTCAAGAAGATGACATCTAATTAAATTCTAAGTGACACCATTTTACAAAAGCAACGTTTCCTTTATTTATTTATTTTTTTGCAAGTCACTATTTCTCTTTTGTGCAATAACCTCTTGCTTATTTAGTATCTCACTTCCAGCCATCCTGATGCAGATCTAAAACATTCTAGGAAGAAATAAGATGCAAGATTTTATGGCATTAGAATAATTTATGCAGCCCATCCTCTAGGTTTACAGCCAAACTCCAGCAAGAGAAATTTGCTTCATATTCTATCAAGTCTCACACCACAATGAATCCTTTTGGAAAGAAACCTAAATTGCAACTGTATAAAGAAATTCTGGGGAGAAAAATAGCTCAACATAATTCTGCAACCCCCAAATGTTTGTAAAGTTTACCATAAAAATATGTCAGGGGAATATTTGGTAGACGATCAAAGGCTTTAAGTAAAGTTTGCCACAGCCATTAGAATAATACACATTTAAAAGGGGTCAATTAACATTTATCAAGACATGTTGTCATTTCTAAAGTGTATTTACTTTGGAAGGCCAAGTACAGCTGTCTGACTAGAAAGTGATAGCAATTCACAGAAAATAGTAGGTGCATCACCAGGTAGAGGCTGGGGTCTCTACCTCTCCTGAAGTTGCAAACTCTTATGGGACACTCACTGGGTTTTCTCTCTTTAACACATTTTAACAATTTCCGAAATCTACAATTGCCCTGCCTTTAGAGTTGGAGAAGCAGATGTGTAGATGATAGTTATTAACATACCCACTGCCTGGAGCAGGAAAATAGGCACCAGCCTAAGCAGTAGTTTTATGTTCTCAACTCTAGCTTTTCTCAATTTCTGCACTCTCCTCCTCCTTACTCTATTCCATGGCAGTGGAGTGCACATAGGAAATCTGGTTCCCTGTAAATGGGTGGGTTAACATATAACAAACTGGTTGGTTTCTGTTCTTCCACTAGCTCCTTACATCTCCAAGGCACAAACCAAGCACCTCACAGCATGAGTGCACTTGAACCCTACAAGGCTGTGATCTTTAAACACAGAGCCAGGGTCATGAAAGTCAATCAGTCTAATTTATGATTGACATCTTCATAGTTTCCCTGTTGACTACATCAGGTGTTTATCTGTTTCCTCGGAGAGCTCTGAAACACTTCACTAAACTCTCAAGTTATCCAAAGGCAGTTTGCATTCACCCTTTGAAATCCTCTTGCTGCAAACTGTGGACTGCCTAAAGTCTTGAAGACTTTGTCTTTCATTCCTGTCAATCTTGACATTCAGAAGCCCTCTAAAGTGTAGTTCTCCCCTTAACAGACATTTGTCTCCACAGTGGAGGCTTCACCGTGCCTCAGGTTCTCAACTCAATAGGAAGCTATTTGATCTTTCCAACTACTTTCTTGACTGCATGTTTTCTGAGCTTTGCAATAACCCTAGACACTTCCGAATGAGTAATTTCTAAGTCATTAATTGTGAGGACAAATTAATGGGTTAAGTGCTAACATTTAAAAAAAATGAAATAAATTTTTAGGTTATTTCAGGAACCACACCTTAAATTCAAACCTCTCCACCCAAATCACAAGTAATTTAATTAATAAGATGTCTAGAATGGTCTAGAATGACCAGAAGGAAAATTGACGAGTTGTGTCATTTTCCTGTTTTATCATCATTTGGAGGAAAGTAAATCTCCACCTCAGGGTGTTTTGGTTGTGTGGGTTGCCTTGGGTGTTTAAAAATGAAAAAGGGAGTTCTTGCATAAAGAGATAAGTAAACCTGGGCAGATCTGGCTGGTTTCACATGAAAATCTGTCCAATTGTGTTGTGCCATGACTTTGGGGAAAGGGAATAGGTATTTTGCTGGAAGGGGTGACTGCGAGGGAAGAAAGGCCGTGCACATGTGCTGATGGCATTGGGTTTTTATTAACAGAGGACAGAATACAGGCAGAGAAAGATCAGAAAACCAGGAAGGGCTAGTCCTCAGGAAGCAGTAGCCAGATTTGAGCAGTTGTGTCCATAACGGCCTCCCAGCTTTCTCCTATGCAATTCATCCATTACTGTGCCAATGGGGTGATCTTTCTGAAATAGTTGGGGTGCTTCAAAGCTTTCAAGTGCATCTGCGCCTAGAAGGTAAACTCTAAAGTCATGAGGTCAACGAGGGTCTAACTCTCTGGCCTTGGTGACTCTCCAACCTTCCTCTTCTGTCCTTTGGGTCCCTCTGACGCAGCCAGTCCATTAGCTCTTACTTCACTTACTCTCTGGTAAGCACGGGCTGTTGCCTGGGGAAGGCCTACTCATCCTTCAAGACCAAGTTCAAATACCACTTGCTTCATGAAAGCTCCTGTCCTTTTCCACACAGAATTAATTATTCCCTCCCTGCCACTTCATTGTATTATGTACAATTTCTATCCTGGGACCTACAATCCTTGGTTTGCCATATTTAGTTACATGTTTGTCCCCCCGAGTGCACTGAAAGCTAATCAAAAGCAAAGACTCTGGCTGGGCACAGTGGCTCACACCTGTAATCCCAGCACTTTGGGAAGCTGGGACGGGAGGATCACTTGAGCTCAGGAGTCTGCCATCAGCCTGAGCAATGCCTGAGCAACATGGTGGAACACTGTCTCTACAAAGCAAAACAAATATATATATTTCTTTTAGCTATCCAGCTGCAGGCCTGTAGTTTCAGCTACTTGAGAGACTGGGGTGGGAGGAACACCTGAGCTTGGGAAGTAGAGGCTGAATCACACCACTGTACCCCAGCCTGGGTAAGAGAGCCAGACTCAGCACAGAGAAGTTATTTAATAAATGTTTAATAAAATAAACTGAAGGGAAAAACTTTCAAACTGCATATCAAAAGACTCCGATTCTAAAAATAGTGCTTTGGAAGAGACAATTTGTGAGAAGATCTGCTCTCTTTATTCAAAAGAGATTGATCTACAGATGATTTAAAAGTTGTGTGATTGTGATTAGCACATTTTTCTTTAACATATATCTAAATAAATTTCTACTGAATTATTTAAAGAAATTTTATACACTAATTCAATCTTGAAAGGATTGGCCTAATGTTTTTCTATTGTTAGGGAAGATTGCATGATTCACATTAATATATATATTTTTGGCATCATAAAGACAATTCACACCATTTAAAATTGCACTTCTGAATTTACTCCACAATATCAAAGTTTAATCAATACAGTCCAAAAGATCTATACAGAGGTATGATTTTTAAAAAATCATTGAATTATACAGAGCCATTGCTCAGGGAATGCCACTGACTGGAATTCCCCACAGCTCCAGTCTTTGTGTGTGCTTCTTGGGCGTGGGTTCAGGTCTGTGAGTACTTGGCGTTGTTATAAAGGGAGTCCAAGAGTGGAGGATTAGGAAATGGGGAAGGAATATTCAGAATTGGAGACATCTCACTTTACACATTCCACATAAATTACCTGAGGCACACATCCAAAATATCCTGAGAATCAGATACAATCATTTCCAGTTTGGAAGAAGAAGGATGGAATAATAGAGGACCTTCTGGAACATATTTAGATAATCAAAGGAGTTCATAAAGCAAGATTAGTGACAGAGGCAAGAGCTCAGCTGAAGCACCTTGACTTATTTCAGCACTAGGATTTAAAGCAGCAGCTAAAATCCCATCTTTTTGATCCACGGGCGTGGTGGTTGGGGTGGGGGAAGAAGTCTCCACCCCATGCCCACATGCTATGGCATCCCGAAATCTTTGTTTCCTACAGCTCACTCTAGCTAGTATCAGTTCCCACATTGGGGTGGGTATAAAGCAAAAGAATTTTCTATTATGCCATCAGCCTTGTGCCTCTGAATTCTGCACACAGAATTTCTTCCACAATGGGTAAAACGTTTTGAACGCTAATGGAAGAAAGGAAACAAAAAATATGTTGAAAGACAAGGTATTTAAGAAATTAAAACAAAATGCTCATTTATTGTTTTTAATATGTAATCAAATATGACAGCAGTATTACACAAATAGCTCCCTTCTCCCATTTCTAAAATCCCAAATTCGTTGACTCCTATTGTAAGTGAAAAACATGATTTACTTCTGAAAATAGCAGTCAACAGCGAAAACACAAGGAACATTTGGTCCCCACCAGCTTCCACACCTTTAAAGATGAATTGTGTCACTGAGGCAGTCAATACACTGGATTTCTTATCAAATTATTACTAGAGGAAAAAATCAGATTTCCCACACACTGTAAGCAGAACCGAAAGACTTGCAGAAAAACTTGGTTTAAGAAGCTGTGTGAAGAAAACATTAATGAATTATTGCAATCATAATAATCCCCAGGTAAAAGATGGATGTCAAATTAATGAACTATAAGAAAACACATTCAAACTTAGGTTATTAATATTACAGTGAACATAATCAGGAAGCTTGCAGAACTATGTACCATCTCTGAATTACTGAATTTGAACAAAGGTTTCCAATAGAGGTCACACTCTTTTTGCTCTCAGACACCATTAGTGCAAATTCAGATACAATCATTTTTACATTTGCAGGCTCAGGTATGTTCAGCAGAAGGTCATCGGGAAGTATGAGCTTGTTATTTTAGCATGACAGAATGCAGGCTTGGAATTTCTCCTTGACATAGCAGAAGAAATAGGAATGATGCCCAGAGGACTGGAATAAATTCAAAATGCTTGGTTTTCCAAGTTCTATTTTAATAAGCTTTGGAAAATTAACCTTCACCTGAAAGATACGTCCTTGATTTGGCATACGCAGCTTTCCAAAACAGTGAGAAATGAACTGGCCATGTGCTACTCTCACACACACACAGTCACTCCTTTTGTTTGGCATTGACTGGGTTCATAGGGTCAGATTTTCCTCAGTGTTCCCTTGCAGCAGCACCGCAGAGAGCTTTGTGATTCTGACAAAGGGTACAATTATATCCACTCTGAATGCGTTACAAATATTCTGCATGCTGGTGCAACTGGCATAAAATATGGAAAGCCCCTTCAAAGTGCCCAACTTCTTCTCTTTTCACACGTCAACATTTCAAATGACTACAAACAGAATTACCAGAAACAGTAGTAAATTCCTGGCATTTGAAGTTCCCATGATCCCAGCTGGCATGTAAAAAAGGCTCTCTCCTTTTTTCCCCTGAAAATAATGTACTCTCCAGGCACTGTTCAAATGCCTCAAATCAGGCAAATGAGAGATTTGTTTTGACCAACCAATGAAAAGACTTCCCCCTTTTCTCCGTGAGGGCCCCAAGACCGGGTTACGGCATACACAAGATGTCTGTTTCTCAAGAGACTTCACTGATTTCCCTAAAATAATTTTAACCTTTCTTTGCAAGGGAAGCTTTGATGTTGCTTAATGTTATTTTCAGAGGAGCCTGCTGCAGGATGCTTAATTAGAGTTTTTATTTCCCTACTATAAATGTGACAATTTGAGTATGTTTTCATTCAAATGACCTTGAACATGGTGGCTGAGGCTTCACCACAAATGTCCAGAAAATAGCACTTGAGTCTCTCTGAGCCCTGAGATGGTCAAACCTCAGAGAAATGCAGCTCTGGGCCCAGAAAGAAAAGTGCCATCCTTATCCTTTCTTCTGGAAAATTATTTTATTTATTTATTTATTTTTTGTCTCATTTTCATGCCTTTTAAGTAGAAGGAAGATAAATGGAAAGTCTCTTTTTGGTCATTCACTAATTCTCTAGGGCAAGTCACGTGATTATCTAGGGCAAAGGCCTCCATGATGTTTGGATGAATGCCATAGCAGAGGTATGGAGGGGTGATGACTGCATTTGAGATGCACTGGGCATATCTTCACTGTCTCTGTGTCATGGGTCTCAGCATCACTTGCAGAATATGTGACCCAGTGTCTGCATATCATCTGAATGACCAAAATTTGAGCTGCTCATCAATGAATATTTATTTGCAGATTGCTCTTAAGAAGTTAATAACTCTACTTAATAGCACATTTCAATCTTTATTTTTTTTCCATGAATCATCTCCATTCACCCATTCTTAGGTTCATACTTCCCCCTAAAATTCCCCCATGAAACTTCTAAAATGAGTTTCATGCTCTGTATTTGTTTGATAGGCACAGAAGGTTTACAGCTGCATGGTCAGTAAGCGATACTTTGGTCATGAATTTTATATATATACATATATTTGTAATGCTGGGAAAAAGAGAGACTGATGTTAAAAGTCAAAATTCTGGTGGAATGAAGAGAAGTCATTGAGATTTTTTTCAAACAGAATGAAAATAAATAAAATATCTTCAAAGTCAAACATTTTTATGTTATTCCATTATGAAAGACATTTATCGAGTAATTTGCAGATGTTAATAAGCCTTAGAAACTAGGAAAAGATGAGTACCGGTTTATGACTTGCATTTAATTTTTTCCAGCCTTTTATCCTGGATTTAAAGTAACACAGAATCTTTCAGTGTCAGCAGTGAGCTGGAAATTAACCTATAATAACAAGTTTGAGCATTTTGCTCCTCTAGGTATAATTTGGTCATTCATAATAAATATATTATGGAGAAGTCAATAATGATGTATTCTATACACTAGTTATGAAAAACTGATTCCAGAAATTATGTGATTTTACTTGAATAACTACTGTCTTACTTCTCTATAATAATCATTGCGAGAGCAATGGGCATTAGATGGCTGAAAAGTTATTCCAGGCAATGATTAGGCAGATGTATTAAAATTTAAGTTGAGGCTACAAGATCAACTTAATCAAAACCTTAGGAAGTAATATCATGTTATTATATGACAGTGGTAGAACAGGAAATTATAGACAGATTTGAGGCTGGAGTTTTCTGATTTCCCTGATTGTCTTATGTCCGGGATGGTCTAATAAAGGACATAACCACCACACACACATAAAGTGCAAATGCCTTTTTGATACACTGGTGTTTCTGAATACCTCAAAACAGTGATATTAATAATTCAAAACCCCATAGAAATATTGGTTCAAGAAATCAAACTTCAACTGTTGCATCTGGTCGGTAAGACTGCAGTGAACTAGAAAGCCTTCCCAGGTCAGGGAGAATTTTGAGTAACTTTTCTTCTCGTAAATAAAATGAACAGATCCTTTCCAACAGAGCAAACAACACGGATACGCAGTGATGTATTATGTTTCAGACACATTCTTCAGGCAAACACTTTCTAGTTCCCTTTTTAAGTAGAATAGAAAATTGGAGTTGAAAATGGATAGAGTATTATTGATCCTACCTACTTGCAAAGTCTGGTTTGAGGATTTTATTGTATTATAATGATCAGTTACATGCCTGGACTCTCACTACTTGTATGGTTCCAGTAGGTGTTCAATAAAATTTCAGTGAATTGAGCAGTTAAATAAATGAAGAAATAGGGAGATGAATCAAAGTGCCCTGTAAAACATAAAATGCTTCACAAACATAAGGTAATAGGAGTATATAAAAGCTAACAGCACAAACTTTGCACTATTTGCCCAAAAAATCTTCTAAGGACAAAAATGTTGTAATAGTTTGAAGAGCAAATAAAAATTGCAGTTATATATGTGGTCAGAAAATCAGCTATACAGATCATTCATTTTCAAATACATTTGGGAAGAAATAAAACAAAGGCAGAAAAATTTTACATGGCCAAAATATATCATATTGCCAACTTAGATAGCCACAGATGGGGGCAGGGGTGGAGAGGAGAGAAACTCAAAACCCAACAGAGACCCCCACAATGGCTAGGGTTTGAAATCTCTGGATGTTATAGCAATAGCAGCCTTCTGAAGTCAGCAACCAAAGAGAGAAAGATGGAGCCAATATTCTATGTTACAGGACAGAGCAGATAGTCAATAAACCAAATAAAGTTAGCACCGAGTGGGCTGTGCTGTCTAAGCTGCTTGATCGGCCTTAAGTGCTGACATTTAAGAGATGCAGGCAATGAGAATTGAAACAAACATTTAAGTTCAAGACCCAGTTTATTGACACTGAGACTATTACTGTATCTCTTTGGACCTCAGTTTACTTATCTGTAACATTAAGAGGCTGGATTACATGATGTCTCCCGATTCTTTTTTTATTTAGAGATGAAGTTTTGCTCTGTTGCTCAGGCTGGGGTGCAGTGGCACAATCATAATTTACAGCAGCCTCTAACTCCTGGGCTCAATCAATCCTTCCACCTCAGCCTCCAGAGTAGCTGGGACTACAGGCATGGGCAACCATGCCTGGCTAATTTACGTATATATAACGAAATATATGACATAATCATATCTTCTCTATTGAATATACATAGATATTTTTTGATATATATATATTCGATAGAGATGGGATTTCGCTATGTTGCCTAGGCCTGCATCTCCTGTGACTATGGCATATGATGTTGATATCAAAAGTGGAGTTGGAGGTGGTAAAGTAAAAGCAGGAGTAACCCTATGGAATTTAGTATAACACATTGTAATAAAACACCTGGAAAATACCTAAAGAAATACAAACCAAAAGAACATTTCACAGGAGGAAGAAATTATAACCAGAGAATATAGTTTTCAATGAGTCTTATTTAAATATTAATTTCCTATCATGGAATGAGAGCATCTTGAACCAGTCTGTGGATTCCAGCAAAACCTTTTCTCAAGTGGGCAACAGACACTAGAGGCATGATCAAATTTATACTCCTTCATGAAGATGTAACGTAAGAATTTATTTCCAAAAACTGATAAATGATACTAACCTTAGAATATGTATCTGGATATTAGCATAATTTAAAATAATTTCATTCCCTTTATATAGTCTGCATGTGCAAAGGTTTACATTAAGTTCCAAATATTTTTATATTTTAATGCCACAGCTTTTTACATTAGTGTTATAGTGATAAAATAAATATGAAGTTATTTATGTTTGAGACATTGCCTTCTAAATGGAAGCCTCCCTTTGCTGTTAAGTGTAAAATGGGAAATCATAAGAAACTAGAGAAGCTAAGCGGGTCTATGTAATAAAGAACTGAGCCAGTCGAAGGATGTTCATAGGCAGTGTTGGCATAGGACTGGAGAAAGAGATCGGATGGATGTCATGTGGGACAAATACTAGAGAAAGAATTCAGATGGGCAGAAAAGAAACTGAAGCAATTTTGCTTTGTGTTTTGAATGCATTTTATTTTGGCACTGTCTCAAGATAGGTGATGGACTGATTGTCTTTGAATGCTTTTTGGACTGATGAACTATTCTTCCTTTGAGTGCAAATTTGTGCTTGTCCTGGACTAATAGCTGTACTTTATATGGGTTACATTGACATAAGGTTTTTATAAGAATCTGTACATCTGTACATTTAATCAGGCTGCATAATAATCTTGCAAGAAAGACAGGAAAAAAAATGTTTTTCTTTTCCAAAATTGCAAATTGAGACTCATGGAGGTTGAAGTGATTTTCCCAAGATAACACAGTGGGAACTCAAAGCTGTGTCAGCTAGTATTTTTTTCATTACTCCATGGGGCCTCTGTAAGATCAAAAATGCTCGGATATGCCCAAGAGCTACCAAATCTTTTTTCTTTCCTCTTCTTCCCTTTTCTTCAAGGATAAGGAATTTGAAGGTAACACCTCTATGGAATTGCTCATTATAATTTTCTTCATTATAATTTTTCTTCAAGTGTTTCTTCTTGTCCGATATGGTAGCCACAAGCCAGGTGTGGCTACTGAGCCCTTGAAATGTGACTGGTTTGACTGAAGGATTACAGTTTAAATTTAATTTTAATTAATTTTAATTTCAAAAGCCACATTGGCTAGTGGACAAAATATTGGACAGCGCAATTCTAAAAGCTACATGTGAGAGATTAACAAATGCCCTTGATATTTCAAACTAAAATAGTAACTGGGGGTCAACTGCACTTTACCTTTAGTTTTCTAGGTGTTGGTATATCTTGAAGTCCAAACCTTTCACACACAAGCCACCATTTATGGTCAGTGTCATCTGTTGGGCTTAACCCATTTATGCCTGAGGTTGTAATTTCTTGAATTTTTGTAATCAGACCTTGGTGATGACCTTGAGCAGTAGGATATAAATAACTCCCACAAGCCTAGTGTTCCAATAACGGAACAGTAGACATAAACAGGTCAAGATATTTTTCTTGACTTTCAGTATCTTTACCTAATCACTGATTATTGATTTTTTTTTTTTACAAATAATTAAGCTGAAATAACTAAATTCCTCTGTAGCACCATTTATCTGATTTCTCCAGAAGTTGTGTCTCTTTGCTATTTTTACGTTTTTTATTATTGTTGTTCTATCTGCTATGTTCATAGCATATTAAGTAATGTACACCTGCATCTTCTCTAATACATAATATATGTAAAGTCCAAAGCATTGATGACCATTTTGAATTTTCAGAAACTAGGTATCTGTTTTCTCAAATGGGCACAAGAATAAACCAGAAATATAAAGTAGAATGAAAGTTTCATGAAAGAAAGGTATTTAGCCAATATTTCCCCTTACCACTAAAGAATTCATATACCACCTACTTCTCACTACCTTTAACTCTTAGTTCTGTTAAGAAGTTTTCCCACACTCTAGTTCCAGAAAGTTTTCTCTATTATTTGGTGCTTTTGGTTCACTGAACAATTCAGGGCTTGTAATTTCTTACAGAATGATCAATTTTGAATCAAAATAGAATATGAACGCTGAAAGGTATAAGAATAACATTACCATGTAAGAATTAAGTAGTGCTTAAGGGACACAAACTAAGGATATGCCTGCAAGATTTATATAACTGTCAATCAGTTGCTATTGGAAGCCACAGCTACCAAAAAAGCTAGTTGAAGCAGCATCATTTTATCCTAAAAGGAAGTCGTCTTTGTGTTCTTTATGCATTTGTAGAATATCAGTTGCACCAGTCATATTGGCAAGTCATTTGGTTACTGATGTCTGACCAAACCTATTCCATAAGAATAAGCGGGGACACTTCAACTAAACCAAACATAGCTGCTGCAAAGATTGTCATCACAATCCTTCCGTCACCTTACTTTTCAGTTTTCTTTTTGCAATAATTCACTAAGTTGGTTAGGAAAAAGTTACCATCTTCATCAAATACTTAAAATTGTAAAGCAATCTATATGGAATAGAAAATGGCATTGGTTCAGGTCAGACACTTGTGATGATAAAGTATGGTACTCTGTGAGTGGACTAATGTCCAAGGCAGATGGGTACAGATGCTAAGCTGCTAGGAAAATGCTGTTTATGAAACATCTTTGCTTCTTGAGACCTGAATCTGCAGATGTTGAACACTGTACCTTCAAAAGCCAACAGTTTCTTGGCACAGACTGTAAACGTTTCATTGGTTGGGATGTTGGTGAAGTTGTACACTCAGTACCAGAATTTGGACTTTAGGAGCTCCGTATATATATTAACCACTTTCCTTCTCAAGGGATGCCTTTCCTTTCTTCATTCATGGGAATTTTCAAAGTCAGGATTGTGATTCCAGAGCAATAGATAACTCCATTTAAGGAGCTTTCTGCATCCACTTTAGCCAGAGATGGAAGGGGTTGACATGAATGAAAAAGTGGATCAAATAGTCAAGAACATGATGGGTGCGGCAATGACTGAACCACTTTTGCTAAGTGACAGAAAAATACTCTAATATTAAGGATTATTTTACAACTCTGTGGAAGTAATGCAGCGATGCATCTTGCATCTGTTTTGTCTTGATGGCAAAATGCACTCTTAGAGTCACAAGATCCTGCCTTGTGTTAGTTATAAACAAAAATATATTTATATATATATATATATTTATGTAACTACTATGTGCTTTAAAGAAAATTACTGTATGATTCAGCAGGGTTTTTCATTCTTTTTATTGCCATGCTGATGTAAATGGCTTCTGAGACAGGAATCGGCAATGAAATGGGTCTTTAGTACGGAAACGGCATAAAATTAAAAATAAGCTTATGTTTAAAATCCCTTAACCTTTTTCTTTCAAAAATGATTAAGGAACTCTTCATATTGTTTCCTTTTGTTTCCATCAGCCCAGAGCAACTGTGGTTTCATGGGACTTCTCAACTGGGGAATGGAGGCAAGGCTTCCATAAAGCATAAATCAGAAGTTTTTATGCTGAGGCAGGAGTATAGAAAGCCATGTTTCCCATTCCCTCTTCCCAAATCCTTAGCTAAAAGTTGGGAAATTTTGTCACAGCTCATAGAAAGGTCATTCACTACCAAGGAAGAGACAGACATAGTTTGAACGTCCTGTATCGATAAAAGGATTCATTCTGTAAAGTCACGAACTTGTTGGTACAGATAGATCTAGATCAGAAAAACAACATCCTTTTGTCACACATCTGTTTTGAAAATATAGAAAATCTCTTATTTGTGTTCGTTTTCACTCCTGCATGAGCTGTTTTTCTTAGCAATCTTCAAACATTCATCACTGCTCTTTTGAGTGAAAGGGTTCAGGCTTTGGAAAACAGTTATCTTTGAGACATCAGAGAACATGTGAGTCAAATGTGTCGATCCCTCATGAACTAAAGCTTTATTATGATTTTTTTCCTGATCCCTTTGCAACCCTGCATCTAAGCCAAAAGCATTATAATCTTGTCACACTTCAGATAAGTCCACAGGAGATGTTCCGAGTGAACTGTAGATGACATTCCACTAGGGAATTCTATGTTCAGTGTAAATGGTATCTTGTATAAGTTTTAGTTTTTTGTTTACCTTTCCTGGGCTGGGCTTGTCCAGAAATCTTGTCTTCTTCAGGCTACAGCAGCTTAGAGCTTGTTTGTGTGTGTTTGTCTTAAAGGTATAGGCAAAATATTAGTTTTAACACCTGTAAACCAGTACTGGTGTTGTTCTGTCCTAGAAATTTTAGCACTGCTCTGATACAATAAAACCTTCTTTCTCTCCAACTGGTTCAACTTCAGCATAGGCAGGATGTCCAGAACCTCTTCTAAACTTCATCGCAGGCCATCTGCTTGGGCGTCTCTAAAACAGAAAACACAAAAATAAAAAAATGTGCATTAGAGTGAGATTCTATCACCAGAAAAATATATTTGACAGCTATTTTAGATTAAATGTTGAATTAATTAACATGTTACATCATCTCTTATTACAGCTACAGTCAGAATTAAGTGTTCCCCTTATCAGCCCTCCAAGCCCTATGCTTGCATTCCAGGATGGCGCTATCTACCCCCATCACAGGACAGACTATTTGTCATACCTGCCCTCAAAGGATTCAGAGCTTCTCCCAACCAAGGTTTAATGCCTTATGCATATGCTTGAAAAATGCCCAAATGTAACTAGGCAAAAATAAACTGTAATGAAAAATATTTTAAAATATATGGCCACAGACACTCTCTCTTCTCTACTAGTCAATACTGATATCACTTTATTTTGTTCATTAACTCACTCAAAAACTAAGGTCATAAAACTCTGCTCTGTTCCTAGAAGTGTGTTTCCAACATGGCACCAGACTTCCTAGCAAATGAGCTAAAAGAAATATTTAATATCTTAAGAAATTATTTATTTAGCTAGCATACCCATATATGATTTTTGTGCTTGAAAATGAAAGCTGTTATAGCCTAAAAATGGAATCTATTACTAGAGGGTGGGACCAATCTCAAGCTTATGAAGAAAATATTGCACAGTAGATACCAGTCCTAAAATACATGTTATTTGTAGCGACAAAAAAAGAGCATTTCTTTTCAGCACTCTGTCCATCAACAAACTTTCTGTGATTTACAAATAGATGTGCTAATTATAGCAGCAAAAGGCACTAAAATGCATTTCACAGCCATAAGGACACTATAAACTATTACTCCATTTATCAAAGTGCCTGCAATTTTGGGGTAAATAAGATAATAAATATTGAAGGAAGTTCATTTCTATCTGAACAACATATACTGGCATTTGGTATCTTTCTAGATTTTTCCAATCACATGACAATGTCAATGATTAATGGCTGTGAACATCTTTCACATCAGGTAGGGATGAGTATTAAGCTCTACATTCTAGAAAAAATACCAATCAAGGTAATTACATTCTGCCTACTAATAATATCAAGTGCTGTCTCTATAACATTATGTGGTCAGAATGCCTTAAATTTATTTGCTGATTAAGTCCCATTAAGTGAAACTGAATTATCCCTATCTTCCAAAAGAAAATTTTAAAACTAAAGAGAGGGCCACATAACAAAACAAGGTGTCTGTGGTGGGGATGAAATCATCAACAATGGAAACATACTAAGCACCTCTAGGGAGGTGGGTACCATAACTCATGGTTATGCCTGTTTGGAGGGGAAAGACGACATGTTGCATTGCTCATTACTTATAGCCCTCACTCTAGTTTTAATGACTTCATAGCTGAGCTTCTCCAAAGCCATGGCTTCCCTGGTCAAGCAGCACCACTGAGATTTTGCTCTGAATCTCCACCATTCCAAAGCCACCTGGTAGCAAGAACAACCCTGCCACCTAGCAGGAATTTACAGCCACATAAAGACATTGTGCTATACTGTTCACAGTAGCCAAGATTTGGAAACAACTGAAGTATCCATCAACAGATGAATGGAGGAAGAAAACGTGGTATATATATACAATGATGTACTATTCAGCCATAAAAATAATAAGATCCTGTCATTTGCAACAACATGGATGGACTGGAGATCATTATGTTAAGTGAAATAAGCTAGGCAAAGAAAGATAAACACCACACATTCTCACTTACTTGTAAGATCTAAGAACAAAACAAACTCATGGAGATAGAGCAGAAGGATGGCTATCAGAGGCTAGGAAGGGTAGTGGTGGTGTTGGGATGAGGTGGAGATGGCTAATGAGTTCCCTCCAATAGAAAAATGAATAAGACTTAGTATTTCATAGCACAACAGGGTGACTACAGTCAGTAATAATTTAATTATACACTTAAAAATAATTAAAAGAGTACAGTTGGATTGTTTGTAACACAAAGGATAAATGCTTGAAGGAATGGATACCTCATTTTCCATGATGTGATTATGATACATTGCATGTCTGTATCCAATATCTCACATACTCTATAAATATAATGCCTACTATGTACCCACAAAAATTAAAAATTAGAGATGAGAAAAAAATGGTGCTGTATGTGGCTCTTCATTAAAAAGGAATGCAGATGACGGGTATGTTGATGATGATGCTCATGAAAGTTACATTTTAGGAGGCTTTTATTTCGTATTTCATGCTTTGTACTAGGTGATTTCCATATAGGATTTCATTTAATATCCAACACTGTCCTTTACATTTTGCACAAACCTGCAAAGCTAGCAAATGGCAGGGCCAACACATAAAATAAAAATCTACCTACTTCCAAGGTTAATTTTTCCCACATGGAAATTATTTCTTAAAATTCAATGATTTGTGCATAACTTGCCCAACAATTGGGAACGTGGCTCTAGTTTTATTTCAATCTTAACAATATACCAACAACGTCAGTATTCTGTTCATAAGTCAGAGCTATTAAATTAATAACTCTTTGTTAGGTGAAAAGATTGCAGAATTATTGATAGTGTGTATCATGTGTTTTGTAAGTGTATCACAAAGGTCCTCAAAATAGAAAACACAAAAGGTTTGGTGTGAAACTTTGTGTGTTAACACAGCATAACTGTATTTTCTGAACTAACTACATATCTTTAAGGATTTTTTAGATTTGTAATTTTTATTTTACTAATTATAGAAAAAGTGAGTAGAAAAATAAGTAGAAAAAAACATAGAAATATCTCAATGAGATTTAAAATCACTAGAGATCCCACCCAAAACACACAATTAGTTAAACCGGTGGTCCTAACATTTTTGGTACCAGGGATTGGTTTTTATGAATGACAATTTTTTCATGGGCTGGTTTGGGGGCAGGGGAAAGGGGGATGGTTTTGGGATGAAACTGTTCCACTCAGATCATCAGGCATTAGATTCTCATAAGGAACACAACCTAGAGCCCTCCCATGTGCAGTTCACAGTAGGGTTCACACTCCTAGGCAGAGCTCAGGTGGTAATTCTCGTTTGCCTGCCACTCATCTCTTGCTGTGTGGTCCCTTTCCTAATAGGCCATTGACAGGTAGAGGTCCACAGCCCGGGGATTGGGAACCCTTGAATTAAACTATCAGTGTATGTCATTCATCCAATTTCATGACTAAAGATGCACAAAATAGCTATCATTCAGCTACAAAATTATTCAAGACTGTGCTCTTATTCAGGAAAAACTGAAAATTCATAATTTTGACTAGATTTAAAAAAAGCATTTTTCATAATAATATCTTAAAATTTACAATGCAATCTAACAAATGTCACGTAACTAGGGTTTTAAACATTTGATTTCATTTCGTATTCTTTTATAATCCCTTCACATCTTGGTCTTAGCCATAACGATGCTGAGCAAAGAGTAACAACTTCACCAAAATTTTCCTTTCTTTTTACAATACTTTCGCAATGAAATAGGAGATGTCATCTCACATCACAAAGCAATTATGTGATTGTGAATAGATGACTTAATCTCTCTGGGCCTTTGTTTCTTCATCTGTGAAATAATAGCTGATTTGTCCTCTAACGTCCTAGGATTCTTCTATTTGCTTGCCTGAGATAATGCCTTTAAATTGGAGAAAAGAAGGAAGGGGAATATCATACAAAGGGGCATGTCGGGTATGTGGGGGCTAGGGGAGACACAGCAGGAGGTGGGGGGGTTGGGGAGGGATAATATTAGTAGAAATAGCTAATGTAGAGGAAGGGGGATGGATGCAGCAAACCACCAAGGCATGTGTATACCTATATAACAAACCTGCACGTTCTGCACATGTACCCCAGAACTTAAAGTATAATAAAATAAATAAATAGATCAATAAATTAAATTTAAAAAAGACCATCATTTTTAAAAAGAATCTCTTGTTCAGGTTTTTCTGATCCTTGTATCCTCTGCCTCCTTCTGCTAACTTTTAGAATTCCTGTATTTAAGGAAAATCTATATAAATCAGCCCTAACTGAAATTGATTTTCGATGTCAATCTGCATGTGTTCAGATTATTCCTAATAAATGAAAAGAATGAGGCTATTACTTAACAGAATAACTATTACATTAGCATAGACAAGTCCTTAACACTGATGCTATCATAGAAGCCATCTACCCAGAGAACAGGGAAGGGCTTGGACGGAAGGATCTTAAAACCTGAGCCTCATGTCCAGCCCTGCCACAAACTTGCAAGCATGATTGAGCACAGCCAGAGATTTCAGAGAAGGGATATGTTGTTTTTATCCAAGGCCTAGACAGTTCCAAATCTGTGTTGTTTTTAGAACGGCTAATTCAAATTGTTACAGAAACTCGTGGAGGCCACAGGGTCACTTGCTAAAGGGGCAGGATGTATGCTGAAAATGGAAGAATTCAAACCAGACTGTAATGTTAATTCATTAAAGATTTTCAGGATATAATGTCTTAAAACATTACAGGGTGCAATGTGTGGGTGAACTCTAATTTCATTTCTGAGAATTATTTATGTGATTAATCACTTTCAGAAGAAAATGTTCTCAGCAATAACGCTGGCACTGGGGTTAGCTGTGCAGGCAGAAATTCTCCCTAATTCTTTTTTCAATACTACTAATTGAACAGTCATCCAGGTCTGTCTCAATGGTCTGTGGCAAGATAATTAGCTAAAATATCCACAAACAAACCTGGAGGGCACCCTCAGTCAGCAGTGTACACAAAACTGCAGCTGGAGACCTTTCTTCCAGTTTGGAGAGCGACACAGAGAGCGTTTTGTGTTGGGTTAGATGAGCACTCGAAAGGAAGTTACAGGCATGAGTATGAAAGAAAAGGGACTGATTTTGCCCAGATAGAAACCACCTGTGGTGCATGATGGCCGTTGTCAAGCAGTCAATTAGAAATTTCTGCCATTTTGGAGCTGTCTTCCTCCACAAACAGTGAGGAAATAGAAAGAGGCTGGGATCATTTCCCAGTGTAGGACTTGGGCGAAGTCACATCTTATTACTCAGTTTCCACATCTAAATGAATCAGAGTATTGTTTTTCAAAAAACCCACCCTTCCTTCCGTTTTTATTTATTTATTTTCTCTGAGATGGAGTTTCGATCTGTTCCCCAGGCTGGAGTGCAGTGCCAGGATCTTGGCTCACTGCAACCTCCGCCTCCTGGGTTGAAGCGATTCTCATGCCTCAGCCTCCCAAGTATCTGGGATTACAGGCACCTGCCATCATGCCCAGCTAATTTTTGTATTTTTAGTAGAGATGGTGGCCAGGCTGGTCTTGAACTCCTGATCTCAAGTTATTCACCTGCCTCAGCCTCCCAGAGTGCTGGGATTATAGGTGTGAGCCAAAACACTTGACCCTTCCTTCCTTTTTAATTTTTAAGCCACAAACTCTTTTTTTATCTAATAAAAATCTGACCTTGAAGCTCAGAGAGAAGCACACAGAGTCAGTTTCCTTTAACTGTGGTGAAGAGATCCCTGCTTGCATGCACTCCCCAAGCCCTCACGGAGTTTAGGAATCCTATCTTTTCTTAAGGCATGTGTTTTGGAAACTATAGAAATAAATCTGCATTTTTCAAACTTGCCTGGGCACATGAATCACAAGGGATTTTGTTAAACTGCAGCTCCTGATTCATTCGGTCTCGGGGAGGCCTGGGGGTCTGTATTTCTCACAGGCTCCCAGGTGATGCTGTGGATCCACACAACACATTTCAAAGAACAAGGAAGATGATTTTCTAAAGTCTCTTCTAACAGAAACATCCTCCAGGAGCCAGTAGAAGAAAAAATATTGAACCTCAGCCTTCCTGTGTCTCTGGCAGACCTTCATGGGAATTGAAGACTTGTTTTTGCACTCAGGTCAACCTTTCAATATTTAGCTTTGATAAAGTTTAACTGTCCAAGGAAAGGACTTTTTTTTTCTCTCCATTTCGTTCTTTGAAATGCAATTTTTTCTTTATTTTCCTTATTTTGTGTTGAATATTTATTTAGTCTTAACAAGTTAAAGGCTGGATTGCCAGATTTAGCAAACAAATAAGACACCCATTACATATGGATTTCAATAAACAACCAGGCATTAAAAATATATATTTCAGTGGACATATACTAAAAAATGGCTTTCTTTTCTTTGGAAATACAGATTCATTTGAGTGTCTTGTATTTTACTTGCCAGTTCTATCTATGGGGAAACACAATGGCTTTGGGTCCTGGCCAGGGAAACTAGCAATCTAATTAAAACAAACAGCTCCTGTGTGTGGCTTATCTCTTTGCTTCATGAATTGTAGGCCACTTTTCCCTTAAAAAGAGTAACTCAGATCTGTTGGTCTTCTGGTGTGGTTGAGAATTCCAAGCAGGAGCATTCTAATTGCTCATTTGGGAAGCAAAGCCTGGGTGATCTTTGCACGTTTTCTGCTTGCCCTCTTTTGATTCTCCCTGGTGTGGAAGTTACCTTATTTGCCTGTGTCAGCTCTTCTCCAGTCTCCCATTATTACCTGTCATTGATATATTGCCTTCATTCTAGAACTGTCTTATGGATGATCCTGAAGAATTAGTTATAACCGTAGTCAGTTCATGTGCAAGATGAAAATTGTTCTCAAGCATATTCAGATACTTAGGGTTAACAAGAACAAAAACAACAACAAAACCATACAATTCCTGTGATTTTCCAGAAGCTAACATCTTCAAAGTACAAAGTCAATGGCTCTCCAATGGCTGAAGAAATATCTTTCAACCACATATTGCAAACACTTAATGTGCATTATTTTCTTTCACTGTTTAGTCTAGCTGACTAAAAATAAAAATCACCTGGAGAGGTGCAAAGACCATCCATTTATCCATCTCACGTTTCCAAGAACACTTTGTTTCTCTCGCTTTCTTTTGCTTCCTTCCCTCCTTCCTTCCCTCCCTCCCTCCCTCTCTTCCTTCCTTCCTTCCTTCCTTTCCTTCCTTCCTTCCTTCTTCCTTCCTTCCTTCCTTTCCTTCCATCCTCCTTTCTTTTGAGATAGCATCTCACTCTGTCACCTGGGCTGGAGTACAGTGGCACCATTACCTGTCACTGCAGCCTCAAACTCCTGGGCTCAAGTTATCTTCCCACCTCAGCCTCCCAAGTAGCTGGGACCACAAGCATGCACCACCACTCCTGGCTATTTTTTTTGTTTTTGTTTTTTTTGTAGAGACAGGGTTTCACCACATTGCCCAGGCTGGTCTTGAACTCCTAGCCTCAAGCAATCCTCCTGCCTTGGCTTCACAAAGTATGGGAATTACAAGTATGAGCCATTGCACTTGCCCAAGCAAACTTTCTGAATCCCCACCTACAGATTACAAGTCACTTCTATTTATCCTGTGCTGTTTCAGGTGTTTCCTGGTATTTTATCAATATCTCTTGTCACATTTTATCACATATTGTGGTTGTTCATGTGATTGGAGACATATAGTTAAGACATATAATATATATGTATATATACGTATAAATGTGTGTCTCTGTGTGCATATGTATGTATATCTCATGCTCTATGTATATGACCTTGAAGTCAAATGTCATATCCTGTGAACTGTGAAATATGCACAGCAGTGGGGTACTGAAGCTATCTGACATCAGGGATGAATCTTTATTTGTAACATCTACTCCTCTAGAAGACATTATTTTCAGTAATAATCATGAAAGGAAATTAATAATAATAATGGTCAATAAAGACATGTAGAGAGAAAATTTTCGTGTTTTGAACTTTGTAGATATATAATCATGCCAGTAAAAATCATTAAATATAAAAAAAAAAGGAGAGAGATCCAAGATGGCCGATCAGCAGCAGCTCAGGATTGTAGCTCCCAGTGAAAGTGCAGAGAGTGAGTGGACGCTGCACTTTCAGATGAATTTATGTTGCCCACAGACCGGGAGATTCACAGCAGAGGAGCCACACGGGTCGCCAGTGTGACTTTTTTGGCTGGTGCAGCTGTTTTGCTGGTGCCCCAGCATGGTGCTTCTCAGTGCGGAGTATACGGGACGGGGTGCCCTTTGAGTCAGGCTCGGCTGGTCCCATCCCCACAAGGAGAACAGCAATTGGAAGCACTGAGGACTGAGTTTCACAGCAAGCATAGCCAAACCGGGAAGGTCCAGCTCTGTGGGGAAGGGGCATCTGCCAAAGGAAAACTAAGAAACAGAAAAAACTTCATCACTAGGCAGAGAGAGATCCAAGATGGCCGATTAACAATAGCTGAGGATTGTAGCTCCCAGTGAAAGTGCAGAGAGCAAGTGGATGCTGCAATTTCAGATGAATTTCTGTTGCCCACAAACTAGGAGCTACCCAGCGGAGGAGACACATGGGTCGCCAGCACAACCCTTTTGGCCGGCGTGCTGTTTTGCCGGCGCCCCGGCGTGGAACTTCCCAGTGTGGAGTATATGGGACTGGGTGCCCTTTGAGTCGGGCTCGGCTGGTCCCATCCCCACAAGGAGAACAGCAATTGGAAGCCCTGAGGACTGAGAGTTTCACAGTAAGCACAGCTGAACCCGGGAAGGCCTAGCTCTGTGGGGAAAGGGCATCTGCCAAAGGAAAACTGAGAAACAGAAAAAACTTCATCACCAACAAGCCGGACGTCCACTCAGACCCAAACTGAAAGCCGGCAATTACAAAGACGACAGATGGATAAATCCATAAAAATGGGAAGAAACTAGGGCAAAAAGGCTGAGAATACCCGAAATCAGAATGCCTCTCCTCCTACAGGGGATCACAGCTCCTCATCAGCAAGAGAACAAGGCCTGATGGAGAATAAGTGCGATGAACTGACAGAATCAGGCTTCAGAAGGTGGATAATAAGAAACTTCTGTGAGCTAAAAGAACATGTACTAACCCAATGCAAAGAAACTAAGAACCTTGAAAGAAGAGTTAATGAAATGCTAATGAGAATGGACAACTTAGAGAGGAATATAA